>JAUCMS010000012.1:10366873-10386365 GCA_032357445.1 Enteromius radiatus | reverse complement strand
TCGTACGAATTAGTACGAATTGGCACAAATTTGACACCTCGTACGAATATGTACGAATTGCTCGTGAGATTGTGTTGGTACAACTGTGACAGAATGATGGCAGAATGTTCATGTCCTTTAAGGGAAGACTTTTTTTGAACATAGGCTTATTCTCCAACTCCCCCAGAGTTAAAAAGTTTTACCGTTTTTGAATCTGTTCAGTCAATCTCCGGGTCTGGCGATAGCACTTTTAGCATAGCTTAGAATAGATCATTAAATCTGATTAGACCAAGCATCTTGATTAAAAATGACCAAAGAGTTTCAATATTTTTCTTATTTAAAACTTTACTCTTCTGTAGTTACATCGTGCACTCAAAAAAAAAGCTCAACTTTCAAAAAAAGTGCAGTGTTCCTTTCAGTTGCATTCCAATTTTTGCTCAATTCTTATGCATGTGTACAAATTCAGGCCTGGCAAAGATGGTGAACACCTAATGATATGATCTCATCACCAATCAGGACAGATGTTGACCGTTGTTATTTTCTATGCTTCCCAAAACTTTATTTACAACATCTGTTATAGATGTGTTTTTTTGGATGAAAAAAACCTCTGCATTGTTGCCGGGCAGTGTCTCAACTAAATTACGTCTAATTACCTGAGCTGGAGCCAGGACATTATCATCACCTCAACAATCAGGACAAATGGTGCTAAAAGAGGAAGAGGAGAAAAAAAGAGGAAGAAGTAGAAAAAAAAAAAAAACCTCTCTGGCTGTATCTTGAGCTAATGTGAGAAAATGGCCTCTGGAATGTCTCCAAATAGGCTTGGCAGTAAAATATATTGTAAAGGCACGGCTTCCTCTTAATGCCTTTGAAGAGGTCTTATGCATTCATTAGAGAGTCTGCCATCCCGGGATGATCTGAGCCAAGTGAATAAAGGAAAGTGGAATGCAGAATCTGTTATGACGAGGGTAAGGTGACTTAGAACAAAAGCAGATAGATGTTCCGGCGTCTGCTTTCAGTCGTCGGCTGTCACTTGCGCACAGAGAGAATCTGCTGTCAGAGCGAGAGCGCAGCAGGACACTAGGACACGTACTCCGAGGATCAATGAAAGCATGGCACGGTGACAACCGATTCTCAGGTTTCTTCAAAACATTCGAAAATGTCAACCAAGTGTCTTTGTGTTACAACAATATCACTGTAAATCATTACTCATAGCTAAATGAACATTTTAATTCTCAGAAAGTGCTCTTTTATTGCAAAGGACATGTTTAGAATCAACCTTGTCTATTATTTTCACTTAATACAGAGAAACTACAACTAATTAAAATGTTTTTTACATGCAGTATATATGTACAATAAGAGTTTTGTTTCTGTATATAATTGTTATAACACAATTTTTGATTTTTATTTAATTCATCAATATTGGTTAAGCATTAAAAACACTAATTATTTAATGACACAATTCTAAAAATAAACATTATAATACTGTGATGACTAAATTCACTTGTAGCATTTAATATCATTTAACCCTAAAATAGATTAGACGTGTGTTTATTTATTTGATTTAGTTTTGGTTATTTTACTTGAACTAGATGAAAAATGAAAGCTTTTATGTTTAGTTGACTATAACAATGTTTAATATTGGTCAGTTATCAGTTATCACAACACAGTCATACGAAAAATTCATACGAATTGGCAACTCGTACAATATGTACAATTTAGCAAAAATCGTATGAATTCCTACAAATGAGGTCGTATATACCACACACACACATTAAAGTAGCTTGAGAGTGTTAACATCCTCATTGTCCATAGGAAATCTGCTTTAAACATTTTAAAAGTTATTATTAAAAATCAATTCTCTTATGGAGAAAAATAATTTTAACTTTCAGAGCTTGACTCATTCTGGGAAATTAAGTGTTCTTCCACTCAATAGTAATTTCTTAAAAGTTAGGACTTTTATTCATATAACTGAACCACATTTATTATGAGTGAAGTATCAAACAGAACATCTGCCTGTATGTGGGATGTAGCGGTGAGAATGTGTATTTCCACATGTGGTGAGATGAATGAGGTGAATGAGTTTTTCTACAGAATTCCAGTCTAAAGCCTGAGCTTATACGTGAGATACGTGGAAAAGGTGCTACATCAAGATGATCTTTAAACAAAGCAGGTTTTGACTGCAAGAACATTCCATCAGGTGCTAAAAGGCAGAGTTGCATATGTTTTGCACATTGTGGGTCAACTTTCTTTTTCTGACATCTTGAGTGTTTCTGTTTATCCTCATGCTGTTAACCAATGTCTGCAGCACATGACATTGCAGGCAATCTCTGAATCGGCAAAGCTTTATGGGCTGTATGAGAAAAAAAAAGACTTTTCTCCACACTCATAATTTCTTTGAACTTTGCTGCCAGGCAGCCGGCACATTTATGAGGTTCTGCTTTTGTTTGGGTAACTTTTTCACCTCTGTTCTAGCTGCTGCCGTCCATCTGATATCCTCCTCCAATAACAACATGCTGCGGATTAAAAAAGCTTCTTATCAAAATGTGTAAAGGTGCACATTCTCTGTCAGTTTTTTTCAACTTGATTTTCAGAGGGAGGGGAGGATGTTAAATATGAAGTAGTGCAGTGGTTCTTAAGAGGTTTTGGTCAAGTGATTCAACACAAAAATGTATAGTAACAAAACGGACGGTTCTTTTTTATTTTTTTTTTATTTAGCCATGAGCTACATAAACGCAACGCTGTGTACAGTTACTAATGTCTCTTGATTTGTTTTAGTGATTTTATAGTCTCATCAGCCACTAATTTACCACACAAAACACATCATTGGCCAAAAACATGTTCTTTAGATTATTGAAATGTTCCTCACGCTAAGTGAACGTTTTACAAATAACATAATTTCGAGAGGATCGGAATCCATTCCATTACCCATTTTTGGGTGAACTAATCTTTTAAGATACACTTCTTTGGATGCCACCTCTTGGAGCCTTCTTAGCTTGATATTCAGAGGTGGGTATTTCACACAAATGCACTGCATACCACTTGACATCGACAATGGAAAATGTGCTAAACATTTTAAAAACTGACCGCCCTATTTATTCAGCTTATGGTTAGTTCGATTTTATTTCTTGCACTGAGCATTGTTTTTCCTCTATTGTTCACGACCAACCTGCAGTTCAGCGGTTGAGAGCCTCGGACTCAGAGGTCCTGCCGCACATAAGGGCTCCAGCAATCTGACAAATAGATGTCACCTGCTCAGGTATCCTGTCAGAGCTCTGAAGATTCCAGCACTTCAGTTGTTCCACAGGCATCGGCATTCTCTTCTACCTTCAGCGTCCAGGGATGCTCAGAAAATGCAGGAGCTAAAATTGTATTCCATCGTAATACGTTCCATCAACCGAAACGGGACACTCGCTCGCTGGAACATATCGACCAGCAGGGCTTGTTTTTCCCCCGCAGACATCATCTTTTTTATTACATTCCGTCCCTAATGAGAGCATTGCTCTCTGCTGCCGTGTGCCATTCCTGTCCCACAATTCAATATGGCTGTATGGTTGTTCAGGTCTTAGCGGGGAGACAAATGAAGGAACTTTTCTTCATTTTTCTTCAGCTGAAGCTAAAAAAACTTTCCTCATTTTCATATTCCTTAGGTAACTCATACTTTGCAAAAAAATAAAAAAATAAAAAGAAAAGAAAAAAAAAAGTGGCATTACATCTTTTCATTGTAGAACGATGATTAATAATATCTATGGGAGAGATATGATTCTTGGAACATCAATATATGTTTCAAACATTTGAATTAAACTGCACTGAAAAAACAGAAACGAAAAAAAAAATCACGATTAATTGTATCCAAAATAAACGTTTTTGTTAAAATAATATATGTACTGTGTATATATACAGTATAATACAAACACATTAAGTATATATTTAAAAGAATATGCACATGCATTTATATACATTTTATATTCATATAATTTATATTATATAGAAATATATTTAATATTATATTAAATAAGCTTATATTTAATAAGCATAACATATTTTTCTTAAATATATACATGCATGTGTGTGTATTTATATGCACATAATAAATATATATAACACACACATTTATTATATGAAGAATTTTGGATGCGATTAATCATGTGGCACTAGTAAAAACTTTATAGAGGAAAACTAATAGAAATATAAAAAATATTTAAATGTTAAAATGGAAAATATAAATGTGAAAACTAATTCAAAATATTAATAAAATCTACTAAAGTATCTCAATTATAATAATATTGTTATAGATTACAAATACACGGAATGACTGTATCAAAATACGAATATTTTAGT
Source organism: Enteromius radiatus (assembly GCA_032357445.1). Taxonomy (NCBI): domain Eukaryota; kingdom Metazoa; phylum Chordata; class Actinopteri; order Cypriniformes; family Cyprinidae; genus Enteromius; species Enteromius radiatus. The sequence goes on along the minus strand of JAUCMS010000012.1, from coordinate 10,382,048 downwards.
TTTAGGATTAATGCAAATTATTAATATTGAAATAGTGTTTCTACTTAAAAAGAAAATATAATTAATTCAGCTGCACTGGAAGGAGCTCAATGCTTTTAAATTATCTGAATAAATCATTATACCCCTATAGAAACACTTGAAGAAGTTTTGTATTTTATGCATGATCTTTGGACATTTCCCACTCTTAACACATCTCACATATGTGCATCTTAGACAAATCTTTGAAGAAAAAAAAAATCAATACATATGACTTAATATAGCCCTGTAAGCATCTTCAATAAATGTATATTTTAGGTTTGAATTGAAATGCCCCATTGTAAGATAATCTTTTGGATATGGAGATTGGACCCTTATGTGTTGTTATTCTGACCTTGGGCATGTCTTTATAAGGTATACATATTTGCTTTCATGATAGGCAATCAAAGCGCTGGCGTCTGCCGGAAGAGAGGGAGGGTGATGGTCTCGTTGTCTGTCTGGGTTTGTGTGCATTTAAATGGTGAGGGTCAAAGAAAGTTCATAGACAGTTCTGGGTTGGAATTAATACTGTCTGCATGTGCGTCTGCTCCCTGAACGCTTGACATGAATTAGTGTATGAATACCGCTGGCCTCTCCCTTTCTGCTGTTTTCTTACACAATCAGGATCAGAGCAGTGTCTGTCATCGCAAATGATGGATAGGAGGATGTTTTAACAGAAGCATGATTTATAAAAGACGCTGGAACGCATAAGGTAAATCTGAGCATGAAGCCAGCTTAGTAATTTTGTTGAACTTTTTGTTGTCTATATAGTGTTTATTAATGTTTATTTCAGTTATAGTTTTAATTATTTTAACACATAAAGTTAAACTCCTGAATAAAATATATTTTTAATGTAATTATTTAAAGACATTTTTAAGTAGTTTATTTTTAAACTGTAAAAAAAGAACAGAAACACGACTAAGCTAGAATTAAATAATAAAACAAAAATAAAAATGACAACTAAAATGTAAAAGTAAAAAAGAATACAAAATATTTTTGAAAACAAATCACAAAAACAGCAAAACAAAAATTAATTTATGACTGTTTTGTTGGTTGTTGCTATGTAGTTAAACCAACCCACCTGCAAATCTATATAATATTCTGGTTTCTCTTTCAATAAGATGAGCCAAAAATCTAATCTTTTGGACTTATTTTCTTCTTTCAGAAATAGGGTGTGTTGAAATCCCTAACTTTAGGAATGAGCAACATCAAGAAAGACCAATAAAAGCTTGAATGATTTACAGTTTGGATGCATTTTAAAAGTTGAGATTTGCCCAGCAGACTGTATGATACAATAAAGCAGCCAAGGACAACAAACAAAACGATGTGAATGGAACAAACGGAACAGAATTGCCTGATAAATTATTGCTGTCTAGAGAAGCACTAAGTCATGTGTTGAAATTTTCATTTGTCCAGATTTGGTTCACAAAACCCAAGCTCTTACAGAAACAAAAAAACAGCAAGTATAGAAATGATCTAATGGCCGGAACCTTTCTATAAATGTATGCTATGCTATATCTAATGGCTGGAGTGTGAAGCTGTACAGTGGGCATAAACCTTTCTACAGCACAATGAGCTGTACTCACTTTAGTGCTGCGGGTCTTGTCAGGTGAGGCTTCTAAACTGGGATCTAGTGCCCATTTTGGCTGCGCAGAAAACAGCCTGCCTGCCTGCCTCCAAAGCATTGCCCCAGGTCTCCCCAGCACATGTATTTTGCATTATGCATAGTCTACATTGCATCAATAATTCAGAAAGTACATCCAGATTTCCTCAAGCCTTGGGGACCAGAGCTCCTGCTTCCATACCTGTCTGAACATCCAAGGCTGAACCTTGATCATACCTTTGCAGTGTGTGTGTGTGTGTGTGTGTTTTATGAGCTGTCTGTCAGCATGTATGTGTCAGTGTGTCACAGTCTGTGACGGTTTGGCTCAAAACACATTGAGAAGGGCCTTCTTTGAGTCCGAATATGCGCACCACACTAAACAGAACAAACAGCAGTACGCCAAACGAGAAGGGCATCACGATGAACAGCATAGGATGACATTCGGAAACGTGCAAACAATGGACACTTTGCTATTCCATAACACTAAAAACATTTTTTGTATAATTCATAAATTTATCTGAAATGCATTTCATAATATATCTCTTCTTGATGGGTATATTTTTCTTTTTTTAGTAAAATTCATTCTGATATTTTTGGGGGGCTTGATGTACAAAATGTCAGGGTTGTACAACTGGCTTGCGTTTAATTATTTAGATATTATTATTTATTTATTTCAGTATTTTTATTAGAAGTAGTAGTAATCTTTTCCAGATTAACGTTATGTGGTGCGACCTACATATAGAAAAAAAAAGACAGATTATATCAAAGTCGAGGTCAACGAGGCTCTACAGATATAAGATATTTGGCTTTTTTTGACAAGGCAAAGTTAGTATGTCCTAAAAAAAGTAAAATAGTTTAGCTTGTAAAATGTCAAACAGTGTGACTCCTAAAAACATAAGTTATATATAAATTAATTAATTTTTGTGAAGAATATTGCACACCTGCATACTCAATTATGTAATGCAACAGATGAAAAGTACGTTTTTCATCACATTTACTACGTTTTATAAGAAAGCACAGGAATCAAAAAGTGTGGTTATTGTATTAGAAAACAAAAAACCTATTAAAATACTTCAAATAAGTGCTTAAAATAAATGCACTGGAAAGCATTTAAAAAGCTGAAAATATAAAGATACAAAGTCATATGGTGTGACCTACATTGGAAAGAAAAAAAAAGGTCAATGTCAGCATCAATTTCAATAAGTCTCTTCACATAACAGTCAGTTTGGTCCATTTATTACAATGCAAAACCAGTTTAGCTTGTAAAAAGCGTATTGCTATTTATGAATGAATAATTTATGATATTTGTGAAAAATAGGCACACCTGCATACTAAATGTATTTTGGAAGCAGTTTTGTAAACTTTTAATTAGATTCAGAAAGTAGAAAATCAGAGAGTAAAACTGCATTCTAAAGCATGAGCAATTAGAGATCCTTACAGGTAACTGAAATAAGCCTGAAACATACTACAATTACTGAAACTAATAAAAAAGACAAAGCCACAAACTGCTACAGTTTGAATTAAAAAGAAAATGGAAATTATAAAAATAAAAGTTAATTCAAACATGAATAATTACTGTAATAGTAAACACTGCAATCAGACATAGCCAATTAACCACAGTATCTATCAGCAAAAGCTCACGAAACGGATGAGGAATCAAGTGAATGTCATCTTGCGGTTTATCATTCTAAGGTGTCGCACTCGGCTTTGCCTTGCTGTGAGCCACGCATTTTAATAATCAGCAATGCCATAATCAAAGCTCCAATCTGGATACAGGCCTACATAAATCAGATCTTCCCCCAATTAGCGGAACAAAGAAAACAGAAGAAAACAGTTCGGTGCGATGAGATAAAATGCGAGTCCATTATATCGGCGAAGACAAACAAAAACCTCGCCATCCGCAAGAGTGCACAGGCTCCAGGACGCTAATGCACTTCTGCAAACAGATAAACCAATTAAACAGAGCGGCAGACATAACAGGCTACAAAACCGGCGCTTTTCTGACACCGAGGAAGGTGTAGCAGTGGAGCCATGTGGGTGGGATTAGCCATGCAGGCCGTGATGCTCTGTTCTGTTTGACCGCTGCTCAAGGGACGAGACCTGATTATCAATGAGCATAGCGCTACTCCTCCCCTGCCCTGCAGGCCTGCTCCTGTGCTCAGCGCCGCGTGTCAGAGCTTGTTAGGGCAGCCGGAGCCCAGAGAGCAAAGCGGGACGGGTCCGGAGAGCGGGAAGGAGGGGGGAGGTTGTGGTGGGGGGGCAAGTGGGTTTCAATCACAGTCAGTTCCTCAACCACCCCCCCCCCCTCTCCCACGTGTGCGTTTACCAGCGCTGATTTTTGGGCTGCCCTGGAGCAGAGCTCTAATTGACAGGTTAATGGAGGGAGGAAACGCTCTGGCGGGAAAAAAAAGCGAATCATTAGTAGGTTTGTGCAGTAACTGTGCAATGCGGCAGGCCTTGGCAGTTGGCACCTGGGTTAGTGCAGAGTTAGTCTTGAAAAATACCATGTGGAGGGGGGGTCGGGAGGGGGCTGCTGCCTCCGCTGACAGGGTTTATGGGGTATCAGACAACAGCGCCGGCAGGAAAATTCAGGCAGGTTTGGCACATGAGCACTCGGATACACTCAAGGATACACAAACACACTCACGTTAAAACTTTAGGAAAAGTTGGGTGGGAATTGCTAACACTAACAGAAAATAGAAGAGTTTTAGACATACAGTGTAATAAATCCATAGGGTTCTTTGAGGTAGAGTTTCGTATAAATATTACAGTGTATAGTATAGTAGAAGTATTCAGTACCATAGTATTAGTCAGCTGACAGGAAACATTCTCAGATTTTTGGCCAATGCCAAATTCTCAGTTTATGAAAAAACGTTCTTGCTGTAATATATAAAATAGAAATTCTGTCGTCTTTTACTCACTCTGCACTTGTTACAAACATTTTATTCTTTTGCTAAATACAAAAGAAGATCTTTTGATGAATGTTGCTGACCAAAAGGTTTATGGTAGACTTTGGCTTCCTGTTAGCTGTTTTTGTGTGTGTGTGTCCATCAGCTCAAAACTATATTATAACACACACACACACACACACACAAATTATTTGTTATAAATCTAATGGGTTTAAAATCCAAAATAAATAATTTCTAGAGAATAATTTTATCCTAACTATTTCCCCCACATAAAGTATAAATGGATCTCACATTTCAGAAAAGGAGCAATCAAAAACTTCACTTTATAACTTACATTTCTAAAAAGGCAGATACACTCCACTCCACTGTTTCTAAATGAATTTGGTGTGTCGCCATCCTAGTTAGTTAGAAGAAAAACTCATGGTAAAGACACTTTTTATTGCATGTTGTGGCATTGTATCACTTTTAGTTAGGTCACGGTAAAATTTTTACAGTTTAAGTTATCATAACTCAACTAGCCCTGATTTGAATACTGCCATTCTGAATATGAGCGCAAAATAAAGTAAAGATGAACAAAATTGAAAAGAACCAACACAATCTCATGTGCTGTACGAATTTGTACGAATTGGTCGAATTTGTCTAAACCCATGTGACGGGTAGGTTTAGGGGTTAGGTTAGGTGTAGGTCATTCATACAAATTCATACGAACCGGCAACTCGTAAAATACGTATGATTTGAGATTGTACGAATAAACACAAATTTGCCACCTCATGTGAATACTTACGAATTGGTTGAATTTTGTACGATTTGTCTAAACCTCATTTGCAGGATTAAGAAATTCATACAAATTCATATGAATTGGCAACTCGTAAAATACGTAAAAAAAAAAAAAGAGTGAGGTCGTATGAATTTTTACGAATTAGCCACCTCGTAAAATATGTATGAATGAATGAGAAAATGCGTGACAAGACCTTTCTCTTTAAGTCAGCTCTGAGTTTAAGACGCTGAACACTTGCACAACAAATAGAACATCTTTCAAGACATGCTTCAAGACACTGCCTCAAGCACTTCAAACTAAACAACAACCGAAGGGAGAAAAAGGCGGCAGAGATGGATAACTAGCAAGGTAAGCATGAGCGAGGCAGGTGGACTTTAGAAACTTCCCTAAGTTTAGTTCTAGCGGCACATTGGTTTCTTTTGGAGAGGGTAATGCAGCAGAGAGAATGGTCGATGGCGTGCTCGGCGAGTGTGAAGACATGAAAAGCAGGAGGAGGAATACTGCATTCCAATAATGACACACACGGCTGCCTCCACCTCACGCAATCAATGGCTGCTGAGCGCTCCGCTGCTCCCCAGAGCCGTCCGAGGGCTTCCATTGTGGAGGGCAGAGTGGCGAGGTGACAGGGGCCATGAGGAGCAGGCCTCACACCTGCCCCACAGGACGCAGATGCTGGGCCGGCCTTTATCGCTTCAGGATCTGCTTCATTTAAACAAAATTGGGACTCTTTGTTAATGCATCCTAATGAGAGGTGAGAGTGGGTGTAATTGGAAGCCTCTGGAGTGTCCCGCTGAGGTAAAGTTATCTCTGTGTGTGTGTGTGTGAGATAAATTCGAAGAGATTTCTTTACACCATCCAAATGAGTTTCTGCATGAAAAGGGAACTGTGATTGACAGTGGGGCTTTAATGCTCTTGAAGGGAGCAATATTAGCATTACCTACATACAGTTTTAGCCAAATGAGTCGTACAGTAGATACAGAATACGCTGCATTAGCAACGGTTGCTAATTACCGCGCCGCATGTTGAAAAGTGTTATGCCTACTTCAGCATTCTTACCTGTGAAAATTATTCGAGTCTATGGCTCTTTTTTAAATTCTAGACAACTGCTATAACATCCTACAGTCTGTGAGTGATTTGGAGCACTATGTATAGACAGCACTGTACAAATGGCTCAAATCCTCACTTATGACAGTGTCAAATTAAAATCCTCCTCCTCATGATATTCTGGAACACAAAAGAAGATATTTTGAAAAATATCTGTGTTAAACAGTAAAGGCAACATGGTCCAATGCTGTTTAGACCTCAGTGCTCTTCAAATAACGCATAACACATTACACAGGTTTGGATAGGCATGTTGGTTTTTTTTTTTTTTTTTTTTTTTTATAACTTTAACAGTAAAATAACCGTAACATCACTGTAAAAAAATGACTGTGATTATAACAGTAAAAAGCTGTGAAAATGCCACAGTAAACATCCGTTAAATGTTCAGTTTACAGGGAAACAACGTAAACTAACATTCCCTGAATTCCCTGCATTGCATTTTGTTTAAATTTGATGTTTTATCTTTGAATTAACTATGTTTCTTCTTTTTTTGTGTTAGTTATGTTTATTAGGGTTGTGTGTCACACGTAATGTTGTTAAATTAATGTTTATTGTAAATTTTAGTTTAACATGATGGTGTTTAGTGTTTGTGTGAATGACACTGAGCTCCTTCTATATATATATATATATATATATATATCACTATTTAAAAGCTGCTTGTGATGGGCTTTGGTTCATCATGTGACTTTCTCATCACCACCTGCATTTGGTTTTTATCAGTGTATTTCACAGGTACAAAATAGATTTCACTACTTTTAATAGGTTGGTATATTAACATTATATCAGTTATTATTGTTTATTATTAGAAATTATGGTATTGAACTGTAAATTTAACATAAAACCGTGAAACAAAAAATATTGATACCGTATTTTTCACTGTTTTATTCTGTTAACCAGAGCTGCCAATTGTTTTTCCATAAATTTTACGGATTTTTTTACAGTGATTAATAGAATATTTGTTCTAAGTTATCTAGTCTTTAATAATGTTTTCAAAACATTAGCATAAGAACATTTGTTTGTTAATTTGTTCATGGAAAGTTGTTCAATTGTTATTTTTACTACTACTACTACTTGTTACAGAAAGTCCAAAATACATTTAGAGCAAATGCCATAATATTAGCAAAGTAATAAAATTGAATGTTCCCTAAACAAGCAAGGGAAACATTTTTAATGTTCACAGAACATTCAGAAATAATGCTAGCATAACAACTTGGACACAGTAGATATTAAAGAGATAATTCACCCAAAAATGAAAAATCTTACCATCATTTACTCACCGTCAAGTAGTTTAAACCTGTATGAATTTTTTTGTTCAGCCTATTATGGAAGTGAATTGTGGCCAAAACAGCCTGGTTACAAACTTTTTACAAAATATGTGTTCAGCAGAGCAAAGAAATTCATACTACTTCATACTACACAATTTTCATTTTTGGGTGAAACTATTCCTTTAAGTTCTCCCTCTAGTGGTCGGATGATTGGAGACCAATCGATTGCAATGATTATACAAGTACTAATAAACTCAAAAAGTAAAAGTAGGCTATCATGTCACACAAGAAAAAGTGTAAAATTAATTAATTCAAAAATGCTCTTGCCGTCTTGAAATAACATTCAAGATGGCAGTGCTGCTGCTATATTCAAATCAGGTGTTTTATATCGATACATGTCAGCTGAGGCAGTGCACTTTAGGGAGAAACAGCATTGTGGGCCCATGTTAAGTGTGTGGGCAGGTCACATGTAACATAGCCTCATAAAAATGTCTTTAGTCTAAAGGATGCTGGCACACTGCTGGCATATAGCATTTCATGCATCACCATGTCAATCACTTGGAGATTTCTAAACTTCCTGTGTGTGTCTACTATTGCTGTCCCCAAGACAACAAACTTTGCATCGCCTCACAAAATCTGAGCTGAAGTCAAACCAAAATTACTTTTTAAAAATTCTAAAAGTTTTGCATTTGCATCCCACTTTCTCTCTCTAGAACAGTATTACTAAAAAAGTTTTATTTACTTATTTTTTTTTAAATTTGAAAAATGATATTCATTTGATCAACATTATCCAGCAGCTTTTATGCTACAGTAGCTTTTGAAAAATATAATTTATTAAATAATAATTTTACAGAGTAGCTGTTGTTCTCTTGGTCATGAACGATTATGTTGTTAATGTTTGTGGTTATGAAATCTATTTTTAACCTACAATAACACTTAAAAAAAAAACTCTGAAAAAGATATTATGAATTGCATTTATTTTTAATTGAATAAATACGTATATTTGTCATCGAACATTTTTTTTTGCTTTCAGAGAGGACACAAAAATATCGGCACATCCAAATTCCTCGCTAGCTATACTGTGCTGAAAATAAGAAGCCAATACACTGCCTTTGTTTTAACATTAGCATTAACATTAGCACTACACACAAATCCTAGGAGACAGGAAGCGACCTGTGGGGCAAAACAGACAGCTGATTGACAGCTCGAAGCATCTGAGAGCGAAGGGGCCCTACCAGCTGTCAGTCAAATTTGGGGGAGAGACAGCAGTGGAGAACTGGCACATTCCACGGCCTGTTTTAATAGGATCACTTCCCAATGCCTGAGGATCTAATATTCAGCCGGCAGAAGCCAAGCCAATGTTCACCTGAACAAGCAGCAACAGTACTGTTTGAAGGACAGCAGCTGAGAGAGAATTTACCAGCAGTGAGCAGATTTTTATTTTAAAAGAAAATCACCACACACATTTATGCACTGTGCTGTGAGCGCTTGTGTTTTTACAAAAACAAACTGCATGCATAACAAGAGAATCACGTGAATTTGTTGGCAGTGTTTCGTTCAGCATAGCACCATGCAACTCCAAGTATGCATTACAGACTGTATATATTGTGCCCAGTATGCAAATGTTCTGTATGCATAGAATACCCAGATGACCCAAGGAGCCAAACTTCCCCAAACTAGTACATACACCCCTGGAAATATGCAAGCTGCATGCAAATGTTTACCTCACGGGTACTCGGTTTATAATACCAGGAAAAAAAGAAGCATAGATACTGTAGATTTCGATAGTCCATTTAGTCATTTCACTAACTATAAGTAACTTTGTACGTAACTACATGTTAACTAATTCTTGTTAATTCACAACTACATGTCTACTAACTCTCAGATTAGACTGTAAGGCTAGGTTTAGGGTTAGTAAAAATAAGTTGACATATAATTGTAAAGTTTCTGATAGTATGTAGTATGTTGTGGAGTCATCAAAATAAAGTGTTAGGAGATATTAAGCAGACAGTCTACTAATACTCTAATGACTGCTAGTCGACATGTAGTCACAGAGTTACTTACTGTTAGTAGAATATCTAAAGTGGACTATCAAAGTAAAGTGTTACCCATTTAGGTACAGAAGCAGCAAGATATTAAGACTTATTTTTTTAGAGAATGCATTTGCCAGTACAGTAAGACAAAATGCACTCATATTTCAGAGACAGTCTAAGATCTATGAACCTATTCTGGTGTTAATATCTAATTCAGTTTTGCTTCTCAAGTAAATCAAGTATATATAAATACTTGATTAGTGGTTTTTTTCTTTGTTTGTTTTTTTGCAGTGCACTTAACATCCTATTCACACAAACATACTTTTGTTTTTGTGAATTGTGGGGACATTTCATGTCCGTAAAGGTTTTATGGTCAACCCTACACCTTGCAGGAAACTTTCTGCATTTTTTACCTCAAAAATAAAACCTCACTCTGTAGGATTTATAAACACAAGTTGCCTTCTCCTTGTAATACATATGTCATACCCATGTCAAATTTGCGTCCTCATATGTCACAAAAACGCACACACACACACACACACACACAGTATTTTATATATTTGATCCCATGTACATCTATGAATTATGAAGGATATTACTGAATATTAATTGGGATTGGATTGGGCACCCCTGGTGTAGAGGATAACCTGCTGCATTTGCCAAAAACGTTTGTAGTATACAATACAGCGCATTATGTACAAAACTTCATTCTTAATGACTAAGTTCAGACATTTTCACAGAAAATGTGACAAAAAAGTAACTGTTAGATGATAACTGGACAACACTCTATGAATTAGCAATGTGCTCAGGCCACACAAAACATTTATTGCTGCATAATGTGTTCTACTTGGCTTACTATTTTTTTTCAAAATCCATTATTCATTAAATGTAGTTCCAAACATAGTGATTATATGCAAGCTTTGCATTTTTAAGTACAACATGACAAAATATTGGATTATTTCTACATTAGGTTCCATATTACGACCCCTGTACACCATATTAACTTCAGTAACCTAAGAAAAATAGTCCACTGAGAAAGAACATTGCTCGCTTCATCTTAAAAGCAAACTTTTGCCTGACAAAGTAATCAAACTACTGTTTCAACTACCAGTACTGCTGCTTCATCAAGCCTAACCCAAGAAAAAACAACCTCGCTCCTCTGGATCACTTGATCACACCCCTTTATCTTCATGGTTTTCACCTTCTGTCTTTAATTTTTTCTCTAAACATTAAATATCTCTTTTTCCCACTGTAACACTGAGTTATTACAACACCTCTGGGAGAGCTCTCTGCACGCTTTAATATAAACACTTTCGCAGCTGGAGAGAAGAGAAAGGGGTCAAAGAAAAAAACTTGGATGAAAAGATAACATCTACAGAAGAACGTCGTTCCACCCCCTTCCCAAAGCTGGGGTCTGATGGGAGACCAGTGGTGAGAACGGCAGTAAATGCAACACAAGGTTCCTGTAGTGGAGGCCCAGCAGAGCTAATGGACGAAACAGGCTGGCAAGAATTGCAGCGGTGGTCCTGACAAGAGTCATCCCTTTTGAGCGAGCTTAGCTTTCACCTTCCCCGCAGACCCCTCAATAATTTCGAACAAAAGACCTCTCTTGAGGTATTATAAAAGCAAGAAAGCTCATTCCCAGATTACAAATGCGGTTAAGGATGATTGAATATGGCGTGTTCCAGTGAGTTTGAAGTATTTCTTTTCTACTGCTGCTTTCCCTGTGAAACTGATCGTGAAAAGGGTAAGGGAGTCTCTGACTGCTTACCAGGTTGCTTGTTTGAAGAGCTTGGTCAAACAGTGCAGCGCTCTAAAGCATCAACTCTGTATTCCAAAGAACGCAACTGACCTTGCTTTCAAAGCCGAGGACAGATGTGTCAAGAAAATCTGGCTTAAAAGTGAGACCGGATGAATTGAAAGACCTTGACTATGATCTTTGGAAACGTGGAGACCTCCAACTCAGAGCGTCATATGAGAATGAAGTCATGGCGCCCTGTCAGGAGAAAAAAGCCACTTAAATGACCACAAGAGTTGGTCTGATTTACTGGTACAGATCGTGACATCTTTTATACGAGTCTTTGTATGTCTTGAGGTGGTTTTAGAAGCAGTTGCAGTGGATCTCAAAGCCAAAAAAATAATTATTCATGGAGTAGTATGCTGCTGAATGCAGTTCAAATCATAACTTTTTATGACCACTTATCTGAATCCCACACAAATAGATCATTTCTAATGGGAGCCGCATATGAAGCAACCAAGGCAAGATGTCTTCTCCATCTCAGCCTAACGCTTTAATTCAACCATCAGTTATTCTCAACAATCTGGCTTGGGACGTTTGAACACTCGGCATGGAGTTGGGCTTGGATGTCCAGTCTCAACAAAAACGGGGCTGTGTGGGGTAAGAAATTAGGCCCAAAGGAAATGGCTTCACTCAGCACCTGGGCTCCACAGGCGCGCCGGCCCACGCGGTGTTGGCCGATCAAAGCTCAGCCGTCACTGGAGACGTAATGAAAATAAATAAATGACGCCCTCAATGAATGGGTGAGGGGGAAGTGTGGAGGTTTTTGGTTAGAGCTGAATTAAGGGGGCTGGGTGGAGTTGGTGTGGGGCGAAAGCACAAGAGAATCTTTTTCCCAGCAGTTTGGAGCTACTGTGACCTGTTGTGGAAGGCGATAGCATGAAGGAATGTGCCACAGAGACTTGTGGTCAGGGCTCAAGGGTACGGGAGTGCGACTCTGGGGACGCTCATGCTCAGACGGCTAGACGGAGGGTCAAGGTTGAGTTTCTGACCTAGACATGATGGGGGACAAGATGGAGATGTTCAGAGAAACCGAATTTTGCTTATTGAATTGACAAAATTATTAAATAAAATGTGTAATGTAATATAAAATGTTTGCAAAAAGTTACCAAAAATAAATACATTTTATATAACAGTGTTAAGTTAGTGTTTCAAAATGTTAAAATAAAAATAATAATAATACAGCAAGACGTTGTAAATGATGAAAGCAGGATTTGATGACAGCATTAATTTGTTTATCAAATTAAGACCTGAATCAAATAACGCACCTAGATTTTTTGCACAAGGGGTAACATGCGAACTTAAGACACCAAGGTCCAGATTACTAAAATCATAGGAATCACTTGGACCAAACAGTAAAACTTCAGTTTTGTTCTCATTAATGGCTAAAAATTGTGTGAGAGCTAGGTTTTCACTTCATGAAAACAAGCTAACAGAAGCCCTATGGAGCTACAATCACTATGTTTAAAAAGGAGGTATAGTTGTGTGTCATCAGCATATACATGAAATGATACTCCATATTTAGAAAAGATGGAACTCAATGGAAGCAAATAGAGAGAGAACAGTGTTGGAGCCAGAATAGATCCCTACGGAGCGCCACAAGAAAGACAAGCAGTAGAAGAGGTGTATTTTACAATGTGGACAGAGAACATCCTATTAGTTAAACCAGTTCAAGACGGTACCCTGGAAGCCTAAAAGATTTTCCAGTCGGGAGATAAGTAGCGATCAACAATATCAAATGCTGAGCTGAGGTCTAGGAGGACCAGAGCTACAGCAGTACCATTGTCAGTAGCCAGCAAAATGTCATTAGTAACTTTCAGTAAAGCAGATTCAGTACTTTTTTTGTAATTTTCTAAAACCTGATTAGAAGGAGTCAAATAATAAATTTGATTGAAGAAAAGAGTGTAGTTGGGTGAATACAATCTTTTCTAGAATTTTAGAGATGAAAGGGAGATTAAAGATTGGTCTAAAATTGCCAAGATCAGACACATCAAGATTTTGTTTCTTCACAAGTGGAATTACGAAAGCGTGTTTCAGGCAGTCAGGGACTGTGCCAGTACTCAAAGACATATTAATCAGAAGTGTAAGATCAGGACCAATAGTATCAGCAATTTGCTTCAAAAAGTGTGATGGTAGGTTTCAGGTGAGCAATAATATCTTTACAGGTCTGAAGGGAAATTAGACTAAATGTGCTCCAGATAGGAGAGCACCCAGTTTTTACAGGTGAAGAATGCAAAGCCGCTCAAAATTGTGGCTTTGACCTTACCATCTTCTCAATAAAAAAGGGCAAATAGTTTTCACATACAAGATCAGACATGACAGGGAAAGTGTCAACAGCTGGGTTTAAAACGGCATCAATAGTAGAATATAAAACTTTTACTCTATGGTAGTTTTTGGAAATAGTGTCAGACAAAAATTTGAATTTTGCAGACTTAACAACTTTTTGAAACACAGAAATAGACTCCTTTAAAATTTCCTAAGACACCTGCAGCCTGTCCTTATGCCATTTTGGTTCAGCTTGTCTGCAAAGTCTTCGGAGTGAGTAAATAGAGTCATTGATCCAGGGAGCAAGCTTTTTGATAGAACACTTACTCCTTAAGGGAGCAATGTCATTAACGAGTATTGTTAAAAAGATTAAGGTAGGTATTCACATCATATCTTACTGCAGACGAGTGTGCAGTTGACAGTACATCAGCTGCCTTATACGCAGAAGTAAAATCCCCACAGGCTTTAGGGGAGAAGTAGCGAACCCAGCGAGCTGTCACGGATGTAATACTTGAGCAACGAGGAAGGGTAGATGTAAAGGTCAGAGATTTATGATCAGAGAAAGCTAAGTCTTCAATCTCCAACTCTGTTATGGAGAACTCAATAGAAAATACCAGGTCCAAAGTATGTCCATGAATGTGTGTTGGGCTTTGCACCAATTGAAAAAAGCTGAAAGATTCCATAAGATTACAGGAATCTTTGGATAGCGGCTTACCAGGGCAACAAACGTGAATGTTAAAATCATCAAACAACAAAATGTGATCATACACATAGTTGAGTAGTGCCATCGTAAGAGGAACTGGATCGCTCTACCCCTGAGAAACTGAGGGTGCACACCATCCTGGCAGATCAGCAGGAGCAGACACATCGCAGACGAGTCAAGGGAGCTGGGGACAACAGGCCGACTTCAGCAGCGACGAAGAGAGACATCCCAAGCACTTCACGATAAACACCAGGTAGAAGTAACAATCCCAGCTTTTAGTCGAATGGCAATGGCTCCACGTTTTACCACATCTTCGACGACGTTTCTTGGATAAAGTGGTCATAGGCCGTTGCCGTAGGTGTTCGGGAATATGCATCCAGAACGAAGAATAATGTGAGTGAGAGTCTGTGCTAATATCGGTGCCGAGGTTGGTTAGTGAAGTCTTAGTCTCAGCCTCAGACGTCACGCCCACGGAATGTTGGCTAAACGTCTGATGCATCTGGTACACTTAACTGGAAACCCTTCAAGAATGTTGAAGTCGTCATCTGATTGGTTGAATTTTATCGGATTTCCAGGGGGGCGCGAGTGTCACATTTATTTTCGGACCACCTGGAAACAAAGCGCAGATGTGTGATTGCGGAAGAAAAACTGTTGTGTTTACATGAGTGACAATGAGCATTTATCAAGATCAGCTAAACGTTGGAT
>JAUCMS010000012.1:10345485-10359907 GCA_032357445.1 Enteromius radiatus | reverse complement strand
TTTTGTGAAGTTTAGGCTTACAATCAATGTTTGGTGCTTGTACATCAGTGTCAGTCATCTATCATTTCCTCTGATTTTAGGCATTAATCATGGGTAGGGTTAGGTTTAGGTGTAGCGATATGGTCAAAACAAAAATTTTGGAATAAAATGTTGTTCCAAAATATGTTGACCCAGGAACACGCCTAACTCAGCAAAACCAGGACGTGCGAATACGCATCTTGCTAAATAAAAATCGGTTTAAATACAGATACCGATACATATTAATACCAATAAACCAGTAATCATTTCATGTTACACGGCTGATAATGCATAAATGCTCAATTTATATACAATTATATACTAGCCTACATTATTATAAATACTTTAATAAAAAAAAGAAAGAAATCACAATAAAACTAGTATCACAAACAGAACAACTTACTGCAGCACTCCCGCTAGGCAGTCTTCGTGATCAATTCTCCTTTAAAATACTGATAACCTAAATCTTAAAACAGGTGGAAACAATTAAATATCCAATTTATCAAATAATGTGATGGAGTTGAGTATCAGTAGTAAATCAGAGGGCACACATATTCTGAGAATGACCCATATTTTCAATCGTAACGATTCTCTCAGCAGTAATAGAACAATTATCTATTTTTTCCCTCTGACTTAAGCTTCATCAGATATGCAAGAAAATGATTTATGTGCACATAACAGGCGAATTATTTAATTGGTTATAATGTTGATGCATGCAGGGACAAGGACAACTTTACTGAAATTGACCTAATGTCCAGCAATTAAAACAGATGTAGAGTGTGTGAAGGTGTTTATGGACTGTGTGTGTGTGTGTGTAGAGGAAACCAGACCCGCTGTTTAAAGAACACTATAAATGCCTGTTGTCGTTCCTCTGGCACACGCTGATATTTCATTCTGACATTCAAACTCTAAAAGTATTTTTTTTTTTCTGTGCCTAAAAAATTGAATAATTTTGAATGCTGAATAAAAGCACAAAGAATGCATCTCAAAACTCCCTAGATGGTGTTTAATCACGACTTCAAAGTGTAATTGACCTTTTCATCTTCCCCTGTAGAGCAGGAATAATAACGAGGGAAGACAGGTCTGAAGACTAATTGGTTTTCTTTAAAGTCTGGGCTTGTCCTTGCTTAGAGCGGCTCTGTACAGCTGTGGGTCATTATTGCAGTGCAGGGTTCGACTCTAGTATTTAAAACACAGTGTCGCTCTACGGGCAGGACGGGTATCCTTCTTCGTCCTACATCTAAGGGTGTAAAGCATGCATTATTACGTTTTTGTTTGTTTTCTTCAAGCTAATGACTTATTTCTTGACATAACAAAAGTTGTTTTTTTTTTATATCTTACTATTGCGCTTTAAAAATATAATTAAATCAACACAATTTTAAGTACAGAGCTGTTCTGTACAGAAGCAGTTTTAGTACAGTAGTTCTCCTTCAGCATTAACTTTAAAACCATACATATTTCCCATGCTTTTAGGCATAAAGAAAATGATCGAAATGCATAGTATTTTCATCTAAAGCCATTCAATTTACTACGCATTCTTGTGTAATGGGTAAGAATTGCCATTGAAATGTCATTGAAATCTATCTGCGATTGTATTATATGCATTAACATTTAAAAGTCATATTTATGTATTATAATTTATTCAGCAAAGATACATTAAATGAATTAAACTGACAATTTGAACTTTGTCATAAACTATTATTTCAAATAAATGCTGCTCTTTTGAAATTCTATTAATCAAAGCATGCTAGAAAAAAAAAACTAACTTGTTTCTGCAAATATATTAAGCAGAATTTTTATATTTATTTTAGCATTGCTAATAATAATAAATGTTTAAAAGAGACATTAAAAACTAATTTTTCAAATAGAGCATAGCAAGCTATATCCAGTTGTAATAAAATGTCACAATGTCATTTTTATAAAATAAAGTCAGCCTAGGTGAACATAAGACAAAGATTGCTTATTGTCTGCCTGCTAAATGCAAATAACTGTACAACTAATATGAATCAATTAATTATCAAACATAATACTAACGTTTTAGTGGATGAAGACTTTAAAGTTGCAAAACTGCGATTAACGCATGTCATTGCATTACTATTCAAGTGATAACAGCTTCCATATTGTCAACCTGAAATATAGCATGAACCCAAACATAACACTCGTTTACAAAATCATTTAGGACACAGATCACTTTTAAGCACTATTACTCATACATAAAAGCCTGAACCCATTCCAGTCAAATCAAATCGTATGATGAGCTCATCAGCGGTAA
The DNA here is from genome assembly GCA_032357445.1 of Enteromius radiatus. NCBI lineage: Eukaryota > Metazoa > Chordata > Actinopteri > Cypriniformes > Cyprinidae > Enteromius > Enteromius radiatus. The sequence goes on along the minus strand of JAUCMS010000012.1, from coordinate 10,357,617 downwards.
CTGCGCTGTGATTGGTTCAGATAAGACTCAAGCTCATGTGCTTCTAGACTGAGTTTTGCTGCTAATCCTGAGTCATTTCTGCACCAGGTCCTTTTTATTCCATAATCCTCCAACCTTACATCTGTTTAAACCTTCTCTCAATGACACACACAAAAAGCAGCAGAATACTTTAAGAGGAAAAAGTAGCAGCCGAACCGGTTTCTATATGAGCGAGATTGCCCTTCACTGAGGCTTCCTATCACCTCTGCTCTTCACGGTCTCTTTACATTCAGTTCATCTCTACATCACCCCGAGGCAGCCACGAGCAGGAGGGAGTGTTTATCTCCAGAGCTTTGCATCCGTCTGTGAAACATGATGAACGTAAATGACTTCCACTGATGACCACCCGCCCCCTTTTGTTTGTGGGACGGGGCTGCTGGGGATTTCAGTTCCGCTCACCTGAACACCTGCACAGACGGCGTGTGTTAGGGCGTCGTCTCTTCGCACCCTTTCAGAATTCACAATCAGATCTGCGACTTTTTGAAGTGACAGAAAACCCAGTAAGTTTTTGAGGAGATGACTGAAAGTAATAAAAAAAGATGAAAAGCTGATTTTTCTTTCTGGGCTGATTCTCTCTCTTCTCTGGCTGGCACTCGTCTTCTCTCATCCTTCTGTCTTCAGTCTTCCGTCGATTGTGGCATTCTTTTCACCACTTCAAACGGTTAATCTGTGGGTGCTTTAGTTCAGTGGTTCACTATTGGTTTTGCTTATGAAATCAGTCTTATAAGGGACATCAAGTGACCCAACAGTACTGAAACTGTTTGTAGTAGAAGAGTAAACAAAAGTGTTAAAGAGATGACTTGAATATTTTGTCCCTATTCTAAATCCGTATGAGGTTCATTCTTGGAAGACAAAAGGAGACGCTTTGAAGCATGTTCATGCTGCTCAGTTCCATACAAAAAAAAGTAGATGGGGTACAAGGGCTCCAGAAAGGTTGTAACTATTAATTAAAATGATTTATATAAAGCTGAAATCAAACAAAATATTAGATGAAAAACTTGCCCCTGGTTTCACAAACAAGGTCATATGCACAAATGCAAATCTGAGCTGTTTTAACTAAATGAAAATTTGCCCTGACTGAACTTAAAACATCTCTGTGCCTTGTTATGTCTGAGCATGCACACCAGAAATGCTGTTTGTTTACTGTAGAAAGCTCATAAAAATTCTTTACCTGTCCTAATTGAACTATAGCCTAATCCAGGTTTAGGTTTGGGCCTTAATGTACATGAAAATTATAAATACTGAATTGGCAAATGCTGTAGTTGTAATGTAAAGTAATGTAAATGTACTAAAATTGCATTAAAACTGCTAGCACTTTATTTTAAAGAGGTCATATAATGTGATCTCAAATTTACCTTTCTCTTTAGAGTGTTACAAGCTGTGTGTAAAACAACTTTGTTTGAGGACATAACTATAAATCAGTGGTCAGCTGTATTCACAACACTGTTTCAGAACAGTTCAGCCCAAATATTAGAGTGTGTTCAGTTCATTTATGGAGGGTGGACTCCTAAAACCTGGAGAGTAGTGTATGCTGGATGTACACAGAGACTATAAAGCAGAGCTATTCTACCTCTGCAAGAACAGTCTGGCGCTTCTGACTCACAACATTTAAGTAAGTAAGTTTTCTTATTAAAAGAACCTGATTACTATTATTAGCATACATATTACTAGCATACTGGCTTTTTATTAGCACTTATTAATGCACTCTTAGTTAATATTGTGTACTCTAATCTAATCATAAATCAAAGCTAAATGGAAGTAATACAAATAATAAATAAAATAAATAACACTAAAAAAACTAAATGACTAATATATACACATATATAAAAATTACTAATATTCAATTATAGTATTTTAAAATGATTTTTAATGCAAAGTTGGTCATTTATTGTTTACTAGCCATAATGTTAATTGTGGCAGGAATAAAATAACATCTTTTGAACACATATCATGGTTTTGTGCATAAAATGAACTGAAATGTAAGTCTTTATCTTCTAAAAATTACTGGAAAGAAGCAGACTGTTCAGTTTGACTCAAAATTTTTCTTTTTGTTTTTCATAGCAGGAAGTAACACATACATGTTTCAAAAAGCAAGAGCCTGCATTTAGCATTGGGGGGGGTTTATCAAAAAAGACCTGCGACCCATTTTTAGGTTGCAACCCACCAGTAGAGCAGCTCGGCTTTAGATCACAGGAGACAAACGTCAAAACACTTGATATAAAAAGCGACTCTCTCTTGAGCCTGTAATGCATTATTAAGTCAACTTCCTGCTCATGGGGGAATTTGTTGCATTAGGGGAAAGAGAGAAGATGAGGGGGAAGGTCACAGCCTATCACTTTGCGTGTTTCAGCAAAGACTTACCCCATCAAACTTGACCTCTTGACCCCTGTTTGTTATAAAAAACACTTAAGTCTTACTCTGTGACTGCTATGCAAACTATGCAGAACAATTACAGGAAGAAAAAAAAATAAAAACACAGAGCGAGTGCAATTACATCCACAAATTGGATTCTAAAGGGGGAAAATATGGGGCTGGCTAATGGACCATTTCTAGCAGCTGGAGAAAATGCACAGAGAGAGAATGTAAGAGAGAGAGAGAGAGTCATCAGAGTTCTGCTGAACAAGAGAAAGAATTCAGACATGAGGCAGGACAAAAGCTCATGCATGTTTCATCATTCCACATTAGCAATTAGTGAGATTACAGCACTGCGGCTCAGGCCGCAGGCCCATTAGTAGACTTGGTTCGTGGTGGACCAGGCCACAGAGTCGCACAGAAGAACATTGCCTTAAAAAGAGCGAGCAAATGCAGCTGCGACCACAAGGATTAAGTTTTAGCCTGGTTCCGGGTGTTAATGAGCTGCTAAATGACTGAAGCATTTTCAGATATAGAAATCATGCACAACATATGTATTTTATAAATCTAGTTTATGAGGCTGTTCATGAGCCTGTCAACTGTTTATTAGGACTAGAGGGGTAATTTGGTCTTTCTTTCTTTCCTTCATCCATATTTTATTACATTCTTTTTTAAATAATATATTGAGAAAATACAATACATAGATAAAAATAAAAAGCATATATTTATATAATAAATATTAATTAATGTAACATATAATTTTATGTTTATTACATATAAAATATTTATTAAACATGAAAATAATTCTATCTAGGCTATCTTTAGTTAGAGTTTCACCCTTGGGGTATACGACACAGATTTATAATAAATTGTCAAATGCTATCAAATATCTGTATTATTCATTATAACCTGTATAACTCAATCTGAATTCACCGTCAACTGGTATATCACACAATTATAAATATAAAAACTCTATAATTCATTGAATAATTTAAATGTATTTCTTTGACTGGGAATTTGTTTTTTAAGTTGTCCTTTTAAATTATTACCAAATTATTGGACTCTATATACATTACGGACATAAATTTACATTGAATATTTGACTTATTATTATTAAAAATATATATTACCCAGTATATCAAACGTGTCTTATAGTCCGTAGTTTTATTTTTTTAATCCATAGATAGAGAAATGAATGTAAAAAACAAAAACAAAAACATGATAACTGTGATCTTACGATCTTTTGTACATACTTAAAGACAGCTAATATAAATTGGGTTGTTACTTAGACAGTTGTCTTATTAGATCTCAGTATGCTGTCCCTTCCTGTAAAGCACCATCTAGATTTGCATTTAATAAGCAAAAAACACAAACCAAATTAGAGCATCTTTATTACCGTCCACCATCCGACAGTGTTTGTGTACTGGGGAGGTCACTACAAAAGAACCAAAATATCACTATGCAGATTACTCGCTTTACTCACACCAGTAGACCAGCAGTTTTGGTAAAGAAAACCTAATTATCACAAAATTGGTTTTTGTCCTTTGTGTTAGCGGAGGCTGATAAACTTCCATCAGTGTGTGGTTTTCAGAGGTGACCTTGGTTAATTACAGCTTTTAAGATGTGTGGACGGGGCCTGCGGTTCGGCTTTCAGGGACACAAAATCTTCCGCCAGTCCTGTCCGAGCCACCCGCAGCCTACAATGGTGACCCAGTGGTATGATATAATTACGTGTCCCGTGACTTTGATAGCATGGCCAGCTTGCCCTTTTCAAAAAACATAACATAATACTCTCCAAATATAATCAGATGGAAAAGGTAATTGGATTATTGCAAAAGAGGAACAGGCAATTAGGGCATCTCTGGAGGACATTTCATGTTTTTCGCCCCAGCCGGTGCTTTGTGATTGAGGGTCGTGATCTTCAGCGTGTGGTGTTTACGGAGCATTCACCGCCTCCCATGGGCGCACAAAGGACACTTTATATGCATGTTTTTGTTTTTTTTTTGCACGTGTGCTTTTCAGTTGTCCTTTCCTGAGATATTTTTGTATTACATATAACCATTAACATGTCACGTAAAAAGAGCTATTCTTCATAACAAACCCTGAAACCGATATCGAGTTGTTGGGTATTTCCCTGCGGATGCTCATAAATGCTCTTCGTGCATCTCTAAACTGAGCTCATTAACCAGTAAGCCAACGAGAAACCTCCGTGCCTGGAGTTGCGCTCCCTCCGAGAGCGTCCATTAGAATGGAAATCAGCTTATTTCCCGGCCCACTTATATCTGCAGGTTTTTGTGTATTACTGTGGACTTTGACTTGGGCCTGATTGTTATGTAGAATTTTTTTATGCCACATTTGTGGAAATATCTAATCTAAACATGTTTTTACAATGGGTCACCGCCATTATGCATTAATGTGCTGCTCAGCATATGAAGAGTTAATTTTCAAAAACAGTTTTCAGAAATCTATTTTTCATTGTGCACAGTTGGGTTATTTAAAAAAAAAAAAACTAAAATGCAACTAAATGACACAATAAAAACATGATAACATAATAAAAAAAACCATGATATTTGACAATTTCATTAACTTAGCTGTTATACCGCTCAAAACAATCAAAGAATGATCTGACAGTTCAAGCAGAAAGCCATAAAAACTGCAAAATATTGCAATACTTTAATAAAAGATTTTAGTTGGTGCACTTATAGAATAAAATAGACATGCAAAAAAGTTTATATAGGGCTGGATCATTAGAATGAATATGTTTGCAGCATGAAACTGATTATTCAGAGTGTTACTGTAGATGTGCTGTTGGTACTGAAAACCTTTCCGCATATCTCAATTTAAAAGAATCATAGCCGTACATAGGTATTACCAAACAGATGTCTTATCGACTATATGAACCGCTATGGATCTGTTTGGGTCAAACCTGCAGTTGGTTGTCTAATTAAGGACTTGCCTAGGGTTTATTAACAATGATTAATTCCTCTACCTGCTGTACATTGATTGTATTGGTGAATGACGAATGAATTTATGTTACATCAGCTAACTATTACCAATTGAGAGAAAGGTGCAGAGCGGCACTAATAAATAAGCAGAAAAGAGAATTGGGTAACACTATATAATAGCTTTCATTAATAAGCCATTAACATAATGCTTAAGAGATCGGCAGGCCATTTAGATTTAAATATATGAATGCATTAAAATTACAAATCAAGTTTCATAACGTTTCTAGGCATCTGAATTAGGGCTGTCAAATCGATTAATCACATCTAAATTAATAAACATGCACACATATGAAATATAATATTTATTTATACATATACAATATAAATATCAATATTTAAATATTAATATGTGTGTGTGTGTGTGTGTGTGTTTATACATAAATAGCACATACATTTTGTAAACGCACACTTTTATTTTGGATAATTAATCGTGATTAGTCTATTTGACAGTATTAATCAGCATGAAGTGAACGATCTGTCGAGTGTTATTATACAATACAATGGAGTCCAAAAGTCTTATAATGTGCATTAAAAATGAGTGAAACGTTGATTTGGAAAATGTAAATGAATTCTAGTTGTATTTGTATGATCGAGTTCTCCAGCATTTCATTAGTGACCTTGAAATGCAGAAATGTCTTTATTTTTTTCTGTTTTTTACCATTTTGAAACATAAGAAATATTCCATATATGTGTGTGTTTACTTAACTGTTGTTAATTAAACCATCTGTTTGATCCAAAGTTTGCATCCAAGCCTGTCACACCTGCTTTGCAGTGTCTTTTTTTTTTTGCAGTTACTGCAAAAAAATGATCTTTGCCTTATAATACCTGTGAACAGTTGTTCAAGTGTTAAAGTGTTTTTTCTCCCAATGAAAGCGAAAGTTTTGTCATTAACAAGTAACTACTCAGGTGCTACTTATGATTTCAAACCAGGTGGAATACAAAGTAGAACAACATACAATATATACCAATATACAACAAATTATATACATGTTTATATAGTTTAATATAAATGTCATAAACGCACACATAAAGAGGTCTGTGTACCAAGTCTTCTGAATGCAGATGACCAACATTTTAAAAGCAGCATGGAATCAAAATTACAATTGACTATTACTATTTAGACAGTCCTAATCTTTAGTAAAAATGGTGAAAACTGAGAGTGAGTAAATAATCGTGTGGCTTATTGATTTATCATGAAGAGTTTAAAGGAAGAAAAACTGTTCTCCTTGTCTTCCTACTCACCCAGACCCTTCATCAGCTTGAGTTCAGAGCCCAAACTCCTCTGTTGAGCTCTCTCGGCTTCCTCTCAACACCCTCTCCTGTCCTCTTCTCTCCTTCTCTGCTTTCTTTTCGTCTTTTCCCTCTCTCTTTCTCTCCTTCACTGTGCCTCTGCACAGATGGTCCTCATTAATAAAGCGAGCCAGACTTTCACCCTCTTTTGAGTGTGTGTTTCTGAGAGGAAGAGAGAAAGAGGAGGAATCAATGAGCAGCAGATTGGCTCACTCCTGTTAATTATGCTAAAATATTGTTAAGCGCAGGAAATTAATGTGGCAAACAGGATGCGATGTAACAGCTTACTGCTGGGGCTTAAGCCCTGATGGAGAGGAGATAGAAACAGGCCGATGGAAATGTTTTGGAGTTTATGTTCTTTCAAGCATATCTTGTAAAGCATGAGAAAACAAGAACAATAAAAAACTATGAAGGCAAATGGAAAGTAGTTTATTTTCCAATTGCATGAATCCACAGTGCAGTGCAACATGAACTGGGATGGTTTGATCCTGTAATGGAGAAGGGAATACAAATCAACTCCCAATTTAGATTGAAGAGCAGATCTTATTTTATCTCTTCACCTTTCTAAATTAAAGTGTCGAGGTAAGGTATTGCAAGTAATGCATGTTACATAATCAAATAGGGACTTTTAAATAATTTATGAATAGCTTTACTTGTGAAATTTACTTCGTAATATCCACTTCCACTCTGGAGGAAAAGATCTGTGTGAGAAAACCAAACTTTTTATTGCAAGTTAAAAAGCAAAATGAAAGTAAGTATTTTCCAAAAAATATTAATCATGTATGCACAAGCAACTTAACCTTCGTTATAAAGTAACAATATAACACAAAAACACTTTCAATTAAAAATCCAATGATGCAACAACCTCATTTACAGCTGTTGCCACTTAATCACCATCTTTGTTTGAAACCTGCTATTGCACTTATTTGTGGAATTATCTTCTTTATGTGTTTTGTGCATCAGCACGGCTCCTCAGTGAGGATGAATCTAATGTTTTGATGTGTTTGTGTGGACTGTGAGTAAATGCACTGGTTCAGATATTCACTGTACTTAAGAATTACAGAAACTGTGTCTTGAATATACAGTATGTCCAAAATACTGTAAGTTGTTAGGTACTGTAGGTAAAGTGCCTGGTTGTGTTCTGACCAACTGAAAAAAGAAGTAGCTATTATAAGAAATTGAGTGTATTTAGTATTGAACACTGATTGCTCAATAATTAATTTTGGATCATTTTAACAACAGTTGCAGAATGCAGTTGTAACTTTCCATGAACAGTAACAATGTTAAACGCAGGGCCAGTTGTTCAGGCATTTGAAAGCCCTAGGCAAAAATTAATGTTGGTGGTCCACCAAAATAAATAAATTAGGCCTACGCTTGAAACAAAATGATTCCTAACCTTTTTATTTTTTACAACAACTTAAGATTTGGATATTTTACTTTAAATGTCCATATTCATTCAACTTTAACAGAGGTAAACACTAAACTCTTGCTCCACTCTCTCGTTAGAATCCCTTAGAAGATCTTTACAAACCTCATCAATGATCCTACAACAGGAAGTGTTTAAACAAATTAAAGCAATTTTTCCCCCTTTATTAATACTAACTTAACTTGAATTTATTTAAATTAATTTAGAAATGACTCATAAAGCCACACTGACTAAATATTAAAGGCAGCTGAGATTATTATTTTTTTCTTAGCAGTAATTTGTTAATTTGTTTACAGCAACACTTCCACCCACTATTTGGATAACAGCTTTAGCTACTCCACACAGTGACATGAAACAAATAAAAATACAATATTACACTGGCAACCAGAGGTGGGTAATAATTATTAATTATTAATTCTATTGAGTCAATTTTGTTCAAATGCTTGATCATACCAGTTGGCAAACCAGTGAATTGGTTCGCGAATCAGTTCAAACGATTGGTTCAGTTCCCTGCCGCGCGCGCTGATTCGTCTGAAGCGGTTCTCACTTGTTCTCACAGAACATTTAAGAACATCAAGAGAGTTGAAGACGCGGCTTCGGATCTATATTCATATCTGGAAAGTCTATTGTTTGCTAGCTATGAAGATCTTAGATGAAAACATTGTGCTGTCTACAGTTTCACAGGTATGCCACGTTCGATTACAGTACACCACTACCTTATACATTAAATTACAAAGTTTAATTTCTACATTGAATAAGCTGTCACAAAGTATGAAATGAACACCTACCAAACCCTCGTTAGCTCTGCGCAGCGGCGCGCGTCCTGTTCCGGAATGCCTTTGTTCGTTTTGTTGTGTTCAGATGTTCAGTGGTCATGTGATGAGTTTTCAGTCTTCTCCGTGTCAGAGAGGTGTAATAAAGGCCTATATATAGCCTGTTCTGCAATTAATATACTTTTAAAATATAATTTAATTCAGTGATGCAAATCAGAATTTTCATCAGCTGTTACTCCAGTTTTCAGTCATATGATCTTTCAAAAATCATTCTAATATAATAATTTATTGCAGTGTTGGAAACAGTTTTGCTGCCTAATATTTTTTTTTTTTGGAACATGTGGCATTTTGTATATATATATTTATATATAAATTGTATCTATATATCTAAATATAATATATTCAGTATATGATCCAAAGTAACTAACTACTTTTTTATCTGATACTTTTTTACTCTTATTGACTACTTTTACTTTTACTTGAGTACAGTTTTTGGGTACTCTACCCACCTCTGCTGGCAACAGAGTCTGAGGTGATTTTGGGGCCCTTGAGATGTTTGGACATGCTCTGATATTTGAGATTTTTTCAGTTGTTATTCAGATCCCTCAGGCTAGTTAATGTACTTTTTTGTGGAAACCAGTGCTAGTGCTCTTTCACTTTAAATACAAACTGCAAGCTGCAGAAAAGTTACATTTTTGGTGTTTTCATCATCGAACCCTGTCACGTCATACTGTACATTCAGAGGGTGGGACCCACTCGGAAACTGTGACAATATTGGTTTTCCTATGGGTGACTGACAATTGATCTATCCAAAACCTAGTCTTGAAGCCTGTTCACTTCACACCAAGGATGATAACTATAAAGAAAACGATAAAGATAGTTCTAAAAATACTTCTCAATATTAAATAATTGCAGAGTCCACAACACATCTATAACGATAAAAGCAAAGAGAAGCAATATTATTGGAATCACTTTCAGAACGATTTTTCCCAGCTGATGAACAGTACATTGAAAGCCAATCAGAATCAATCCTGCTATAACGCGCTCGAGCATTTAAAGAGGCAGAGAGTGTGCTAAGAATATCCATCCATCCATTCATCCAATGATAGATGATTAACAAGGGTGTAGAAGCACCTTACCCTGATCATAAGCCTAGAACAGATTTTTTTTTTTTTCTGAAAAAATCATTCCTCTAATCTGTTGGTTGGATTGGAATGTTGTTCCAGGACCCAAAAGAAGGTTGATTCAGGAACATCTTGTACTTGGTGAAATCACGCCTTCTGTGAAGGGAGCTTTAGCGCCTGAGCTAGCGCTGGCCCTGCATTAAGGTAATGTAATTTACATAAAGAATAACAAATAATACTAAAGAATTTTAATGAAGAATAAAAATAATGTAACAAAAGTAAATAACCTTTTCATAAAAAGTAACAATGCAAAAGGAAAGTAACTTATATATTACAAAAGTATTTTAAATTTAAAAAGTAGCCTAACCATGTATGACTAACATAAAATAACAAAAAAAAAATGCAGCAATTCAACATAAATCTTACAGCTGCAGCTTTGCATATGAATAAAAATAATATAACATAAAAGCAACAACACAAAAGAAACAATGTTACACCAAGTAACCTAATTTTCTGTAAAAAAAAAACTAAGTAAAAGTATCTTTAAATATATCATTATCATCACTTATCATTAAATACATGTAACATAATTGCACAAATGGGATGCAGACCTCTGAATCCTCCTTAACATTTTTCATATTAGGAATCATCCAGGATTTCTGAATCTGGATGAAGTGTTCTTTTGACGTCCTGCAGGAGGTTTAGTAGTCTCTGCTGGGGTTGTTTTATGGTCATACAGATCCCGTCGGAGGGACTTTAACTAGTTTTGCTTGTCATGTTATTTGTGCGTTAGGTCCATGCAGGGTAACACACAGCAGGATTACCGTGTCGGCCATGAGATCACTGGGCTTGATTTGTTAAGAGTAAGACATCTTAGTTGCCCCTTCTTTATCTTGTTAGGGGGTACCTAGGGTGCAATCTACCAGCTCTATCCTGAACCAGGCATGGGCATCTCACACTGAGAGTTTGATAGGACATCGACTGTTGGGCTTTTGATTGCTTAAAGGTCAAGCTGAGCTTTGTTATCGCACAAGAAGACAGTGGAGTGGCTGCACACGGGAACGCGACAGGAACACAGTCACCGTTCACAGCAAATTTACAGACGATGAGAGACACTGGCGGACTCCAGAATACCAATCAGTTCATCTCGCTGAAGAGATACAGCACTCAATATGCTAATTAGCAAAGAGTGCTTTGGTTTATTGTTTTCTGGAGACTCCTCACTTTTCTGTCTGTCACACATGAGTTAGCGGGAGGTTTGGAAAATGATAGCAAAGGGCTGCTGTTTGTAATGCTGATTCCTCGCTCTGTCAATGTGTGTACTTATAGATCCTTTGACTATTTTTTGAATAGTATGTGAGAAGGAAAGCTAAATACACTTGCATAAACAGTGACAATGTAACATAAATGAAACTAAACAATCCGTAAAAAGTAACAGTATAATTTGAAAGTAACTTGACTCTCCAAAAACGTAACAATGCAACACAAGTAACAATGTCATTTAACATTTTTTAAAAAGTTACACTTTAACACAACTTTCTATGAAAAAAAGTATCTATAGTGCTTTGAAAATCATATATGGATCCTTAGTGATGTTATTTGTGTACAGGAACTTAGATAAATCAGTTTTCCGGTTATCAGTTATAGTTCCCTTTCAAGGAGAAGCTTTCATGACTTGGGATCTCGCTTTCGAGATCGCATCCAGCAGCTACAGTAAATTGGAAGCGGATGTAGCTCACTTTAGCTTTAGCGATTTAGTGATTGAAGACAGAATGCTGGTGTTATGGCGTCTACAGCAGCGGTGGTTCCAGTGTCGAGTGGGTTGCCGCAACAGTTTGCACTACCCCACTGTTGTGTGCAGATGGCCATCTCCTCTGTGCACCTTAGCACACTAAAGAGAGCAGCTAAAAGAGCAGCTCACGGGTGGTACGTCTTTGTAAAGACGCGTCTTTTTAAAGATGTCATACCACCCATGCATTTCTGGATGTGGTTGTTATAAGCCAGGCAAGCGCTACTTCCGGTAGTGGGCGGACTGGTCTAGTCAAGTCAAGTCAAGTCAAGTCAAGTCAAGTCACTTTTATTTATATAGCGCTTTTAACAATACAGATTGTAGCAAAGCACTG
>JAUCMS010000012.1:10268277-10333846 GCA_032357445.1 Enteromius radiatus | reverse complement strand
ACTATGCAGTTGTCAATTAAGCCTGAAGGACCTGATTAGTTGGATCAGGTGTGTTTAATTAGGGTTGGAGCTAAACTCCAGGAACTGAGTTTGACACCCCTGCTTTAAAGGGATAGTTCACCCCGAAATGAAAATTCTGTCATCATTTACTCACCCTCATGTCATTACAAAGTGTTTTTCTTCTGTTAAACACAAAAGAAGACATTTTGAAAAATGTGGTTAATCAAGCAGTTTCTGGTGCACATTGACCTCCGTAGTCAACAGGGACCATCAGCTGTGGCAAAATCGTGCTAATTCATACAACCTCACTCTTACGATTTTGTACGATTTGTCTAAACCCAGTGATGAATATTATAAATTATTAATTAATATAATGATGTTTTTGGTGAGTCTAACCACATTTTACAAACTGTACAAACTTCGCCATGCTTTATCATGAAAATTTCAAAAAATTATTGATGCTCAGTCTGGAGGGGTCCAATCTATGTCATCATTTCCTGTTTGATTTTTCAAATGCTAATAATCTGCATGAATCTAATATTTTTCTAAAAAGTACTTGTACTTTTACTTAGTTAGGTGAGATAGACCAGTTTAGACATTCTACTATAAGTAACTTTGCCATTAGAATAGTAGACTGCCTGTGACTAAGACTTATTTTGACAGTCTCCAACAGACAATCTACTGACTATGAATAACTTTGCAAGTACGTGTCAAATTATTCTACGTACTAGCCCTTATCCTAAAACAGTCTACAGTGAGAGTTAGTCGACATGTAGTTTCAAAGTTACCTATAATTAGAACAATGCCTGACTGTACTATTGAGATAAAGTGTAAACATTTTTTTAATCAATTTGTTGATATTGATATATGATCTTCTTTATAATATCAGAACATGTTAAGTCATGAACCCCAAAATATACGGTATCTACTGCATAAGAACTGGTTCTTAGTTTTCAACCATACTGGGGAAACTTACAGATACAGCTCTTTTTAAAAAATATGTCCACTCAAAGCTTTTTTTTCAAACAAGTGTAGGATAAATGCTATGAGAGCTTTAAAAAATTCACTTTCAACCTTTTCACGTCCACCTGTAGCATAACCATACTTCTTGGTGCTGAGCAGGTCTAGGCTGTATATTAAATCCCGGCTTAGTGAACATATTTTCTGGACGTCTCTGACATGTCACAGTCATGAGGGAGAAACATTTAAGCAGTGTTACCCATAGCTGGCACTTCTACCTGTGATGAGGGGTTAAACAAACCATGGCCTCTGTTTAACTGCAGGGTATCCTGGTGTCGGTGCCTTGTGTGTGGGAACCCCTGCAGGTCTCTTAGCGTCCGGACCTGCTTAGCTTGATTAGTTGCAGGTCAACGTTTTTGATTGTTATCTGGCCTATGTGAGATGAATAGCTTCCTATAGCGAGTGCCCCTGAGGGGCAACACTATCGCTCCACCGTTTCTGGTATCATGAATGATCGGCCCCATAAAACCTTCGGCCCCATAAAACAAGCTGTCTTAGTCATCAGTGGAGGTCTAGACCGATGGGAACGAAGTTCCTAAAGATAAATTACACCAGGCTAAGCATGTCACCCATCGCTGGAGTTAATACAGGTGTCCCTAGAATTCCCAGGGTTGACCTGCTGGGTTAAATCAAGCTGGACACGAGGACTGGGATGTGAGATTCCTGGTACTGATTTGAAAAGTATGACCATAAATAAAACCATTGGAGAGAGGGCAGACACTGGGATATACTTACTCGTAGGCTTGACGTACACCTTCAGCTTCAAACATGGCTTCCCACCGAGGTTGGGGTGTGGTGAGGCTGTGGAGAAAATGACAATTACTGTTAATATTCATTAAAGAGCCATAAATCTGTGATTTGACGTGATATATTTAGAAATGGCTCTAATGTATAATATCTTAATGGCTGACCTATGTATATGCAACCCTCTACAGTATGTACAGTACAATAATTTAGGGTGAGATTTTAAAAATAAATTATTCAGCTTTCTACATTGATAATAATAAAATATTTATTCCAAATAAGAAATATTGAAATAGAAAACATATATGTTAAACTGTCACAATATTTCACATAGTTTTATTTTTCAATAAATGAGCATAAGACACTACATAAATAAATAATAATAATCTCACCAACCAGAATATTTTAGTGCATATATAGGTTATTTGGGTGACCCAGCTAATCCCTCCTGGTAGATTTTTCTTTTTAGAAACTGCACCGTTGTGCTTTATAGCACTGCAAAATAGAAAGAGTCAAGACAAAGGCCATGTGGTGCTTTGATGGTAAACACACGTGAGGTTCAGTCTCGTTGGTGAGGCCATGTCTGCTGACACCATGGCAACCAGGAGCTGTTGTACTCTCTGAACCAGACACAACATCTGCCTGGAGAGCAATGAACAAATTTCCATTACTCTGCCATGTGAGTCACTCACTCGTTCTCCTCTCATCCTCACACACACACACACACACGCTCACTACACATGGCTAAGAGAAAGCACTTTGAGTCAGTTCTCCATTGAAAGTGTAACTTCATTCTGGCACTCGTTTTCCTTATCTCCTTCAAAAGCACACAAATGGATTTTTGGCTAATTTTTTAAGATCGCAAATGGAAAACAAATCACGATTTTTTGCCATGAAACAGTTTTCTGTCTGCTCTTCAGATACATAAAAATTCCTTTAGCAATTACCACAAATCACTCAGCGGCTCAGCTAATGGAGAGCTGATGTGTTGTGCACAAAAGCTTCTTTTGGGTGAATTCTGCTCTAACAGGTGTTCTTAAGTGTGTGGACGTAAAATTGGCACATGCTGTTCCCATGCCGTCGGAAAAGCTTACATTTTAGTTTAGTGGACACCAAAAATCACTTTTTTATTCAGACAGTTCCTTTCTGCATTTTATAAAACATTAAAGTACCAAAAAGGAACATTGTACTACTTTATTATTTTTAATGTATACAACAGTAGTAAATATTGATTTCTTTAAGTATTTTTATATAACATGCTGTGCATTAATATGGTAACTATACAGTATTTGTCAGTTGTAAAAAGACTGAATTCTACCTAAATTTGTAAAAATGTAAAATTGGGTGTAAAACACATCAAAGGTGTCAAGTGTCTGTCAACTGAAACGGAAAAACAGGTTTTTCAAAGACTCAGTGGTCAAAAAAATCTAATAACTTTACTGAGGCAAAAGGCACTCAATTAATCATAAGAGGTCATTTATAATGGTTTAAAATGTGTATATTTGACTGTTCCTTTCTACTGATAAAAGAATCACATTGTGCATTCAAAAGAAGATTTTAACATTTTAAAAAAGACACATTTCACCATTTTAGGTGAAATAATCAAACTGTATAAATACACCAAAAATTAAATTATGCTATGATGAAAGTATGCATGATGAAAAGTGACAACAAAAGAGATTTTAGATTTTTGAGATGTGTGTATGGACAGAGGGCTATCGGAGTGTGTGTGTGTGTGTGTGTGTGTGTGTTGGGAGTCTGAAATTCCCATTTGCTGCATTCAAGCACACAGGCCTGTGAGAATGTCACAGTTGCCATTCACTCAGTCACCCTCTCCGGTGGGTCGAGGCGGGGTCGACCCAAAGGTGATGGACATCCTCTATTGTTGTGGGATAACCAAACTAAGCCTCGGTCACCCCCCCGGTAACCCTGTGGCAGAGCCCTTTGCCTCATAACCCCAGGGGCCATGACAGCAACAATATTGATAGTAGCCAAACACTTCTCTGGAGGAGGAGCTGGCCTCATCTGATGAATAGCCAGACTAAGTACTTCTCAGCCCAGGCCGCTGTCTGGAACAAAAGGTGCACAATAGCGGGTCTCGCACCAAGCGAAAGGGCGGACTGCATTAAAAACAGCTCAGGACAGGCATAAGAAACACCCGGCCTCGAGTGCAAACTTTGAACCCTGGGTTCTTTTTTTTACTTTCTTTTTTCTATGATTGACCCTCTTCTGTGTCTCCGTTTTCCCCTCGCAAACTGGGATGACAATGTCCCATGGATGGAAGGAAGGTCTGGGACGCCCTGCTGGTTTGGTGACATTGCTGTGACGCCCACCACCTCAATTCCCTGGACAGCCATGATATTTGAAGCGATACCCACTCAAGACACCCTGTGCCTGCTTTGGATCAAGCGAGCAGCACATTTACGAATGACGCTAAAATGAATGCAATAGTTTACTCAAAATATGTTTTCATCTTCTATAGTGAGCTGCTCTTTTCCATTCAATGAAGGTGTTACTTAAGCTACGCTATCAAGCTTTAAAAATAACCAAAAGTAGCATAAAAGTAGACTTGTATGCTATATTCAACATGTCCTAAAGCCACACAATAGCTTTGTCTAAAAGGAAAATACAAACATTACTGTCTGCCAAAGCTACTAAATCTCATGTTCACTTTCAGCACATTTAAACTTGGTATTAATGTGATCAATGGCAATTTCAAACCTGGGTTGAGGATTCTTGTTGTTGCATATGTGAATGAGAGCTATCTTTTATGGCAATTTTGTTGTCTCTTTTAGAGCTTGATGGTATCCCTTCTCCATTCACCTTCACCGTATGCAAACGAGCAGAACGAACATTCTTCTGCGGTAACTTTCTGGTTTTATGTCTGAAGAAAGATAGTCAAAAAGGTTTGGACAACACAATATCATGGCAATTTGGAACTATTTTCCAATTTGGCAAACTGATAACAAACGTGTATCTCATTCATACCTTTTTGAATAATCTGCCAATAGAAGTGCGCCAAGGGTCCCAAGTGAAAATGTATTTGAACATACTACATTTATTTCATGCTAAGTATGCTGCAAATACCCTGCAGCTGTACTTTTATACTAAACTGGTATACTTCAAGTGATAAATTGGAACAACTAATTTTGTTCTTGATGCTCTTTGTAGAACTATGTAGAAGTCCAACTAAAGATATACTGAAGCATATTTGATTATGTTAAAGTGGACAAAATAGGAAGTATACTTTAGATATACTTTCAATACCTTGCAAGAATTATTAAAAGATCATGTAATTCTCATCAATAGTGACATTAAATTGCATTTTTGGCTTAATAATAAGAAATGTACTAAATGTTAATAGTTTTGAATTGTACTTAGTTTAATATAGATGTATTTTAAATACTTTAAATTTTTAAGTGAGCTAACTCTTAAAGACCATGAGATTTTGATCATTTTGGATCAGTAAAAGTAATACTACTCCTTTTAGCACAGAAATACCTTCAAGCCTATTCCGTATTTCTAGCCTCTAAATCTTTGGCTGTTATATACAACAGATGGCCATGAACCATTAGAAATGACTCTTCAACGATTATTAGGACAAATGTGCTTTTAGCTTTCAAAAGAGCAATTTGTGTGACTATGCTTTCAGGATCAGGTGTCCCGACACACAATGGGAGGTTTATAGTCATGAGCCGAGCTACAGGTTGGGCCCCCCCGAGCCCCAAACCTCTGAACTGCCGAGCTCTGAGGGCACAGGGACAGTTCTAAGGCAACCCGGGACACGGCAAGCATGGAGAGTGGTAAAAATCATGCTGTTCTACTTAATGAGCTGCATTCATTTAGGATAAAAAGCTGCATTCTTTTATCACACGAAAACTTTGCTCTCAAAGTCCCTTCTCTCTTCTGAAAGTTGGAATAAACACACACACACATATATAGAAAAAAGCATAAGTGAGAATAAAAAAGAGGGGAAAAAAAAACAAAAAAAACAAAAAAGAGGAGAAATTGCCTCATTAATGCATCCTGCGTGCTGCCCTGAGCCTTTTCCTTTTGCCTGTGCCCAGCGGGAGCCCTTTTTATCAGGCCAAAGGACACCTTTCACAAGACCATTAGTGAAACAGGGACAGATGCACCCCGGCAAATTCCCCCCTGTCATGCAAGTGAGAGCGAAAGAACAGGATAAAGCAAAACCCACTCGATTCGTCCGGCCGGGCGAAGGTCTGACCTTGAGGTGGTGGGCGGGCTGGCTCTGGAGGACGAGGTGTCAGGCCTGTCAGCCGGGCACCATCCCGAGCCAAAAACTCCCCCTCCAGGTTAATGGCTTTTAGCTGTTGTTATCTGAAAAATGGTAATGGCTGGCACCCCAGAAGCTGTGGATGCAATTACCCCCATCAGGATCCTTCTGTTAAATATGATTTGACCAATCAGCATAATTTGGAGAGTTACGCATGATGGCCTTGGTAACTGGTTTTGCACCGATCTCACTCAGAGCGGCAAAATGCACGGCTAATAGTGCACATGCCATTCAACAAATTGACATTTTCATCGAACAGAGACACCAGGACACTGCCAAACCCTGCTCCCAAAGGACTTCACTAGAACTGGACTTTCCTCTGATTAAAGTCCTAGACATTCAACTCGCTTTAATAAATGTATCCAGCTCCAACTGCACCAAACATTACTTTAACGAGTGCAATAGAGCGTGGCAGATATTTAAATGACAGTAATAACTGATTTTTAAACCATTTCAAAATGTTTAAATGGGCTAGTAAGCCACTAGAAGCCTTATGTCAGTCTTGGTTGTGAAATGCTGTTGTCTCGTGACCGACTGTGTCATTCTACGGGACGGGAGTATGTTTTTGAATAAGATATGAGCACACTAATAGAGCAGGATCATATTCAGCAATTAAAAGCTTATATTTTACTCTATTTTTTACATAAAGACATCATAGCGCTTCAGAAGACTTGAAAAACAAAAAGTCTTATTTATAATGTTATTATATATTATTAATTGTTAATAACTGCTTGCTTATGGTCAGTTTTTGCAATAAATACCCATGTCTGCACTTATATTTGCCTGTTACATGTTTTCTATTGTTTAGAAGTGGGTAGGTTAAAGTGCTCCAGTGTAAGTATAAATTAATATAATTTTTTTTTTACACAAACAGATGCAAACCATTCAATTAAGACAAACATTTGAAAACAACAGACGACGTTCACAATGAAAAATGACACTAAGGGGGTACCTTGAGTGTCAACGAGCAACGCCAAGTGGTTCTGACCAAGCTTCAATATGTGACGAGTTGGAGTGAAAACGTAATGCAACATAGTCAAAAGCTTTTATAGAGAAAAACTTTCCTACAGTGCAGAAATGCATCAACGTGGACACATGAACAATAGTTTAAGTCAAAAAGAGAAAGACCAGTTGGTAACGCATAGTGGATTTGATATTTTTGGGGGAAAATACAACATGCTGGTCCTAGTAGTAGGTAGAAAGAGAACGATGCCATGCATGCCGATCATCAAAACCTTTCAATCAAAGTGGTAGTTTATCCAAAGAATGCATATTCTGTCACTGACCCCTTTGTTTGGAACATAAAATGATGTTTGCAAACAAATTTTGGGAGGGGCATGCACAAGTAATTATCAGCACGCTCCTCTCCTCGTGAATCATCTTATTACTGTATCTCATCATCCTATCAGAGCAAGATATACTTCCTATAAATAGCACAAGCCCCTTTTCCTCAGTATCTCGATCTAAGCATCCCTCCTCCTCCCCTACTCCACCAACTTTTGGTTTCTCCTCCAGGGGGGACAAGCAGGGTTCGTTCGGGCCGGGCAGTGAACCACAAACTTGCCCACCGAACCCTGAGTCCTCTCCACGGATCGCCCGCCAAACTCGCTTCGCCTTTAATAATTTTGAACTCGTGAAAGGAGTATTGAATACAACGAGTTGCATAACAATACAATTTGCTTTATTTATACTTAAAAATACAATTAGATATACTGATATACTGAAGTATATTTGATTGCCCTGAAGTGGAACTATTGTAAGTATAGTTAAATCTTCCATTTAACGGCAGATATTATTTAAAGATCATAAAATCCTCATCAACAGTGACATTAAAACACATTTTAGGCTTAATACTGTATAAAGAAATGTGCACCAGTAGTATTTCCAAATAAAGTTTCATTTATAATTATTTCAGTAAGAAATATATGTATTTTAAATAAATGACTTTTTTATTAGGTGGTGACCCTTTTCTTTAATCTTCATCAAATCAAGAAAATCATCCCTCAGGAACAAACGAAAAAATCCTGAGGGAATCATAAATTGAGTGTTATTCTTGCGATGTCAAATCAAAGAGACTTCAGGAGACTTCTCTGACTCTTCGTTGAGTCCGGTAAAACACGACTACATTTACAAACAATACCCTGCTCAATATACAACACCGTGCGCAACAGATTTATTTAATGTATATTCAAAATGTTCAACCTGCAATTTTAAGTTTCGGTTCTGTAAACCATATCTTTATAGCATTAACCCAAGATTGACTGGCATGTATTTTATTTGTGCATTCAGCCATATGTCTCTAGAGACCAAATAACAGGTTTCAGCAGACTGAACCGTGTGGCACATGTTATTGATCAGATGTTGTTGTGAAGTCTGCGTGTCCTTATCGAGTCTTCCTTTACCCTCTACACCCCAGTTCCTGTAACCCAAGAACCACCCGTTCAATGAATGATTGCACCCTGGGGCCATACTGACACCTGGTAACAGGAAAACGCAGACGAGGGGTTTGAAGTTGAAGAATTAGAGTAAAAAGGGAGGAGGTTACTCACAGATGTAGTAGTATTCGTGGCCTGGGCGGAACTCGAAGCCCAGAGAGAAGGGTGTGAACAGCTGGAACTTCTCTGAGAACTTGAGGGGCCCGTTCGGACTCATCGGGCGGTTGCATTCCCAGCGCTTGAAGCCTTTCATGTGGTGGTTGCAGGTGGTGTAGCCGTCATAGTTGACCATGAAAAGGATGTAGTGCTCCATGCGCTCCTGAGGAAGATGGTCCTCGTAGTGCGGACAGTAGATGTCCAGGTAGTCGTTGATAGCCACCTCCACTGTGTATTCACCATGCAAGAATCTGAGGAAATAAAGACAAACAACTTAGTTGAGATCTACAAAACTGCAAAAGTTCTTACAATGACAGGCCGAAGATTGAGAACGCGAAATCTTTTAACACAAAACTCGAAAGAGAAATTGCTAGCAGCTCCTGTCACTCATAGTGCAGATTTTTTTTCATGTTGTATGTGACAGGATGGGATTGGTCGAGGGGGACTTGGCGCTAAGGGCCAAACTGACTGGAATGACCAAGTGGAAGTGGATGAGCAGAGATTGACAGGGGTTCAGAGAGAGAAAGCCACTTCATTAAGGGTTTTCACATGGTCTGGCTTCAGCCCAGCTCTTCTGAAATGAGTTTGCTGGCTGGGGCAATTTAGACACAAATTGAGCACCTGCAGGAAGGTTCGACTCGAGACGCAGAAACTGCAGTTACTTCGGCAGGACTGTGACTTCATGCGCAGTCGAATGTAGAGGGACTAAAAAGCATTTGGACACTCAAAGGGATAGTGCACCTGAAAGTTAAAATTCTGTCTGTTTACTCACCCTCAAGTCAGTTTATTCCCCCATTAAGCCACATGTTTGAACGTCTTTTTTAATTTTTTTATATGATACTGAATATGAAGCCTTATTATTTACTGATACTGATATGAAGCCTTGCAGTTGACAAGGAAACAGGATGCATTGTAGACACAGACACAGCAAAACACACATGAACGTGTGTGTGTGTGTGAACCTGAGTTCTTCAGATCCTCTTTTTCTGTCCACAGTGTGAAGATTACATGAATAAGATCTAACGGCTCCAGCCGAGAGACTCTAATGGTCTGTCACCAGTGCGGTTGACACACCTGCTCCATCCTCCATCTTCCAAACCATCAAAGGAGCCCCCTTCACTACAGACACTACAGAACATAAGACAGCAAACTCAAATCAAGTGTTCACACTATAAGAAGCCATACCAGGGTGCTTCATCCAATTTAAGAGAATATCAAAGTGAAACAAAGACGAGATGAAATCAAAAGAAACGCACGGGGTCAACAAAAGCCTACACACAAAAGGTCTGCGCTAAAACCTGCCTACATTCATACTGGAATGGAATCTCATAAATGACAGATTTGAAACTCATGCTTTATAAAAATACAGACAATGCTAGAATGAAATAATATATTAAAAAGCATGTCAGGTAGTTTAACCATAAAGGAAAAAAAATATATAAAATATTTCCATTACATGTTTTCGAAAATTACAAAACGAAAAATAATTTTTTATTATTTATTCCTGAATATACACATTTTTGGGACAGTCACATAAAAACACACATATTTTTGCGTGTGAACTTGAGTTAAAACCTTAAAAACCTTTATATTTGTCTGTCCACAGTGTGAAGGCTTCAGCTGAGAGGCAAGAACATCTGACACACCTGCTAAAACATTACTACTACAAAAGATTAGACTTTTTCATTTTAATTCAGAATTTTATTTACTTTTAATTCATTTTGTTTATATACAACTTATATTTCTCACTTAACACATCAATTTCTTTGTAAAATAATAAAAAAAGAGTGCTGGCTTTTGAATTTGGCTTAAAAGAAGATTTCTTAGCAGGCAGCATAATCTGCCTACCTTTCAGAAAAGTCTCTCCATTTGGACCACATCTATGATTTGGAGGCAGGTTTTTGGAATGAAACCAAAGACTTTTACAAACTATAAAAGATCCACCCCACCCCACCCCCCCAAAAAAGCAAATCACATGATAAACAAAGAAAACTCAAAAGCTGCTTTACTTTGCCGACTGTGAGTGTTGTCTACATGAATCAGAACATCACACGGCTCTGTTTTCTTGGAGGTCTTTGAGGGTACAGAGGGCAGGGCTGGGGCCAGGGGGTGAGGGGGTGAGGGGGCAGTAGGCGGGGGGTTTGGAGTGAGATTTGGCATCAGATGACAGCTAATCTAGGTCTGGAATTACTGTCAAAGGGCCAAGCCAGGCCAAACACCAGCTGTAGCAGCACAAGCTAAAGCTGAAGCTCCTCCAGACATCTCCTCGCCTTATCACCAAGGCCCAGAGAACAACACCCTTCAAACTGCATGACTTTATCCCTTTTTCAAAGTGTGTCACTTTCTTCTTTGGCCATCAGCAATACTTCAAACCCCCATGCTTATATGATCAATGTCCTGGGCTGCGTTTCCCAAAAGTTGATCGTAGCTTCATTGATTTCAATGGGTCTATGATGTACGTAAGCTTACGATGCTTTTGGGAAATGCAGCCCTGGACTACATCACTGGTGTTGTCTAAGTTCGCCTTGTATCCAACAAACTCAATAAAACATCTTGAAAAAACAATCCATGTTCATCTCATACCGCCTCAGCAAAGAGCACTTCTATATTTCTCTCCCTGGCAGGGGAAAACACTTCGTTCTCCACGGAGATGCGTGTACTCTATCTTATTTTCTTGTTATGCGTTTTTGTGTCATTTTGCCTCTAATCACGGCTTTCCAGTAAACGATATCGAGAGCCGAGCGAAGAGTAATGGGAGCAGAACTCTGCCATAGGACCCTCCTGATGTTTACGGAGCTCTAAATTTAATCACCCTGCCATAAAAACATGTGTTAGCGGTCCTTTAAAGCAAAGTGCGTTATCATTACTACACATTCCGCGGGTCAGGCATATCTCTTTCAGATTCATACGGTGCATTACACCTTAACAAATCAATATCAATGCCCCGTCCCCCCTTTCACTCCCAGATGTCATTAAATCCGGAGGAGTCGGCCAAATGATCCGACACACTGAGGCAACACGTCATTCCCTTTGATTCAAAAGTATCTCGGTATAAAAAATGACCTTACAGCCGGTGGCTGGTGGGTACGGGGTGGTGGAGGTGGGGGGAGATGACAGATGGAAATATCAATAAGTGAGCCCAGAATGTTTAGAGAGAGCTAATGCATGCAGTTAGGTGAGCTCGCTTCATCAATCACACTGTAGTCACTGGTCTACTTCCTCCTCGAGTCCTCAGAGCACAGTCCTGATCAGACCTCCCTGAACTCTTCCTCCGCCGCTACATCAACAACTGATCTCACATCAGCTCTAAATGAGCTGTATAGCCTCCCTTTCACAGTGGGATATTTTCATCATGTCTACAATCCAGATAGAACCCAAAACGCTTTTACAGCCTAATGCCAAAAAGAACCTATTTAGGTTTACAAATAACTTTTTCTTTTACTCTTTTCTCCTAGGCAAGAAAAATCACACAGTAGATATAGTCATTTTAGAACACTATACAGCAGCTGATGTAGTAGGAAAATTGTGGAATTATGGTGAAGCAAAGAACCGTGCAGTATAACCATGTAATAAACTACTTTGTTTCGTTAAATATGTCCTTGATTGCTTCTAAAATTCCTAATTAAATTAAATTGGGATGTTGCCTTCGGTGCAAAACTTGTGCTAAGTTTCTTTCTCTTCCCATCTGGAGGAATGCATGCGTGCAGAAATCTATCTCTGGATTTTGGGGCTCTTTGGGTCTTTGCTTCATTCTTCAGCCGCTATCATCCCCATGGGACTTCAATTAATCAGACCAAACCACTCTCGTTTGGCGTGTTTAGAAGGAGGGTGACTCTCTGGGTGAACTTTCCTGGCGGTGCGGTCAAAGAAGGGTTTGAAGTGCCGTGATTTACAGCAGCGTCTGGCCAACAGAGAGCCTCAGATCCAGATTTCAGAACTTCCTTTAGCAAATGTTTGCATGTAGAAGAGTCTGTATTCCAGGCCCATAGCAGGAAGCATCTTTAATGGAAGAGGTTAAAACCAAGCAAGCAGATCAGATAAGACAGAATCCATGATTTATCAAGGTATTTAGAGGCTTCTGGCGGGTACAAACAAAGTCATTTTGATATTAGAGTATTAAATGCATCTCTCTCAAGCAATGTTGTGAATTTTAGAATTTGACTAACAAAGTGGAAAAGTGTTTTTTTTGTGTGTATGTGTGTTTTATAAATGAAACATCTATGGATGTTTATGTGTTACACCAACCACCAAAAGTTGGGGTTGAGTGCAATTGGACAGCCCAACTACCTGGAAGGAGAGAGAAATGAGATAATTTTCTTCCTCTTTAGAAAGCCAAGTGATTCATTATATTTTGCACCATATTTTGCCACAGAACAGATGCTAAAGTTTGCCAAGCTCTGCCAGGTCAAACAGAAATGATGAGTTTGTGAAGGTCTTGTGAGTTTGGCTCAAGTTTATAAGTTCTTGTTGTTGTTTTTCCTGTCCTGAACCTTTAGTTGAGCTGCAGCCAAAGCTAATATGTGCGTTTATTCTGCAATTAACCAATGACCTGGCCGTAATAGTTTAAGGCAAACAGAGCCAGCTAATAACCTGGCACAAGCCTAACACACTTCAGGGGTAATTCTGCCTCAAACGCATCACCACCTCGGGCATGCCGCAGGGCTATGTGCTGGGCTCGCATGAGTTTTGAGATTATGATGGCAGGTTAGTTCTGATGTCAGAGGTTTAACGGCACATTTCATACCGTGTTTATACCAAACAGGGGAAGAGGGCAGGCGTTTAGCATGCGAGTGTGTTTGTGTGCATGTGTTTGAGAATGGTCCTTTGTGCCGACGGCTCTGGGTCTGGAACCCATTTCCACATGCTCAGCTTGGGCTTGGTCTGTGGACCACTTCTCTCCATGTGGAACATGTTTATTGTTCTTTGTGTCAGGCAGACGCCGAGACCTCCATGGCCCCCTCTTCCCTCCACATCTCCCCGCAATCTCTCCTGTTATTCCAACTCTGCTTGAGCAATTTTTCTATCACAGCATTTATGCAAACGTTATCCCAGCTGACGTTCAGCCAGGGCTAAAAAACGCTATCAAAGGGGGGGTTGGTTGAGAAAAATAAAGCAAACAAAAAAAAGAAGAAGAATAGGACAGAAGACCCAGGGGACAAAACACATGTGCCCTGTGTGAGAGGAAAAATAATAGTTGTTTTGTGCTCTTTCTTTAACCCTTTTTTAACACAAATGTCTATTTATACGTTCAGGTGAGCAGGTTTGTGTGTCTGTAATTTTCCAGGTGCTGTGTGCTTTCTCAGAAGGTCCATGTACATATTCACCACCTCTTCACACGGCATCCTCATTTACTCTGGACCGCTGTTAGATAAAAGTACCCGTCCTCACAGCGACACTACGCCCCCTGTTTAATTACATTTTTATGCCTCGGCCTGCTTTGTAAGACCTTTCAGCCACTAAAAGATGGTGGGAGAAAGTAGAAGTGACCAGTGCAGTCCAGCAAATGAAAGGACAGCAAACAAATCTGTGTTCTATCATCAAAAACGCGCTCAGAGAGCTGCTCTGGGATGCTGTCTGTCATTGTACTGTGGCTCTAATGGGCTGCTAATGGAGGATGTTTACACACTCTGTGGCTTCACTACCTCACTTCAGCTACCTTGTGCCACACACTCTGTGGCTTCACTACCTCACTTCAGCTACCTTGCGTTTATGCATAATAATCTTTTTTAAGCAAATGTTCTTATTGGGCTTTTTCCCTGCAATCAACCCTAACAGGACAGGAACAATGAAAAATAATGGAAACTGGGGTGGGGGACGTGACCTAAGATGGATTAAAAACCAGGTCACCTGTGGACATGTCGGTTTATGATTAACATTTATATAAAGTTATCAAGTGTACTGTTGTACGGTTAAATTTTTTTCATCTTGAAAAAATATTTCTGTGTTCTGTATATACCTCTGTGTTGTGTTCGTTTAACTTTTCTGTTTGGAATATAACAGAAATAGCCTTTGCATCTCCTTTACAAATGCTTTACAAGGTATAAATATTCCTCACTTTAGATTACTTTTTAGCTCACAAAAAATGTTGGAACAATGGTTTATAAAGGATGAATCGAGTATTTATTAATGCTTAACTAATGATTCATAGTTTGTAGTTATTATAAAGTATTACCCTATACTTTTATTTTTCACAACAACAATGTACAATATAAAAAAGATCTCTATTTAGAAATTGTAAAATATTACAGTTAATAGATAGATGTTTTATGAATGTTAAATCAAAAACAAATGTGCAAATTAGCAAGTACAATTACAAATCAAGAACAAAAATATCGATAACAATATAAATCTAATTTTGTTTAATAATGCATTCAAGTGCATTCTCAAAATATGCCTAATATCCAAAAATACATAAAAAAATCACAAAAAAAACAATACATACTATTCATTAAACAGGATTTATTTTTTCTACTAAAACCCAGTGTGGTCTCAGACACTTGGAAGCCACTGTATTTCCGTATTTTTTATTTTTTTCTTCCTCTAAATGATCTTTTCTCTAACTTTACGATAAATACTATTATTAGAAGCTGAGGATGTGCGCTTTTGGATCTCTTTGTCACCGTGAGCTCTGACAGTGAGTGTAATGAGGCTTCTGGGATTTAATGGCTCAGCTAAGAAACTTCTCTCTCGTACCTGCAGATGCCTGTTGAGAGCCACTCTGCATCCAGTCTTTATCCCTCACCGCCTCCCCCAAAAAGCACACAATGCCTAAACCAATACACACCTTCAACAACACGCACAATGCTTAAAACAATACAAAACCACCCACGACACACACACACACTATCTCACCCAAAATACAAGCTCCTCTGAATGAAGAAACTATTTATTTCCTTCCAAATCCCATAAAATAACAATCATTCTGGAAGGTTGTGGAAAGGAAAAAGTAGCTAACACATTTATGGAGAGTAACAGCAGTAGTTTTATGGGTGGTTATGGCAGATGAGAGAGATTAACAAGGATTTCTCAGGCACACACTCCTAGAAAACAAGAGGAAACTGAAAACGCACCTTCATCACACAATACCTGCAGACTTCATCCTAACCTTTTAAAATGATTATTATTACAAACCCAATCCCTATGAGATAATATTTGCTTATATAAAAGGTTATGTATATACACAAACATATCTCACTGTATACAGTAATTAAACACATACTGTATACTTAGAATTTTAAGATATAAAATAACAATAAAATATAATACCACAATCTCAGCTGTGTGTAAAAAGAAAAAATTATGGGGCCATGATTCACTCAAACATCTCTGGGGTTATCGGCTGTCTAATCAGCCTGCCTGGCATCTGACTTTGCCTACTTATTTGAGCAATCATAATTTTGATGGACAGTGCTGGCTCTCCTGATTAATCACACACTTGCTTTTGTTTACAAAAAATATATATATATTTACAACATTTTTTAAAAATCACATTTACCACAGAAATATTATGCAGCAACTGCTTTTAAGATTGTTAATAATAAGAACGATTTCTTTAGCAGCAAATCAGCATATTAGAATAATTATCAGCATGATTTCTGAAGGATCATGCAACACTATTTTATATAATTTCTTATAATTTAATTATAAAATATTGTTTAATGTATTGTATAATTGTAATATAATTTCAAATAGCTGTCTAATCTCTTGAGCATAAGATAACACTGAGTGCAACGTTAACCCTCTGGAGTCTGAGGTGATTTTGGGGTCCCTGAGATGTTTTTTACTGTACCTCAGCCATATGTAATCACTTTCAGGTGGTGTGAAGTGTGTATTTCATGGCATGGTACCAGATTACTGCGATTAAAGGGAATGAAATCCACTCTCTGTGCATGTTACGTCCTCTAGGGGGCTGCTGGGATCCGCGCTGTGTGATTTTGAGCGCTTTTCTTCACAGTGTGATAACATGCTGTTTTTCTCATCATGGGGTGAGTAAACACCTGTCTTAGAAAATACGGCATCGCAAACAAACAAACAAGACGCTCGTGCGCGCTGATGTGTGTACACATGCATGTAAAACTAAACACGCATACAAGCCTGTAAACGTCTTTCTCGTCTCACACACACACACTAATGCCCTCCACCTAATTGTCACTCCCATAACAAACACACAAAAGAGCTGCTCTCGGGTTTCTGCCTCTCGGCGTAAAAGGGACTGGGTTTGTCAGAGGGCATCAAACAGAAAATGATGGTAATGCCATGCACTCTAAAGCTAAGTGTATCACCCGTCCCACTCTCCCTGACCTGCCCTCTTTGTCTTTTTTAACACCATTAGCAAAGTGCAGTGTAATAGCGTTATAAGCCCGCCCCAGTCCGCAGGAGAAGGATTGGGTGACGGACTCTCATCCACTCGGCCGCTCTCATCTTGTCCGGCCTCTTTTAAAAGGGCTTGATGTATTCTTTTCTTTCTCGCCATGAGTACCGCCATTTCCTCAGCGCCGTCCCACTCTGTCAAACATCTTGCGCTGGATTCTTCCCCTTAAAAGCACTAACCACTGTTCTTTAAACCACTCTGTGCTTTTCTTGAGGTTTTTAAAAAGATCCTCAACGTGACGCGCTAACCCAAAATGAACCTTTTCAGTGAGAAAAGGCCATAGAGTGTAATATGTGGCTTCTTTGCTTAAAGACTTTCAAAATGTCTGCTTTCTCTTACAAAAAGGAGCGAGACAAAACAGCAGGAGATAGGATAAAACTCTCAGAAAAAAAGGCAAAAACTATCATCTTTTGACTTTAGGTACAAATGTGTTCTTTTAAAAATGTACTTCTAATGTAAATAATGTCAACAGAGAGAGTGTAAACATTGCACTTTTGCAAGTGTGTGTGAGAGAGAAAAACATTTTAGAAAGTAAGAAACGCAGCAAATTTGTTATACGTATGAATGTCAGAAACAATTAGCAGTTTTGCTAACTTTTCAACCTGAACCCCCCCCCCCCCTTTAAATTCTTTCTCCATTCCAAATTAATTGTGTATTCTGACATAACATTATATATATTTTGCAAGGCTTACATTTTCTTTTCTCTCTGTTGCGTGTGACGTCACAGCTCAGGATAGCTGCTGGTGATTAGCGTGTTAGCATCATTGTGGCAAAACTTTGCTTCAGCTGCAGAGTACACAGTCATACAGCATTTCCTGCTCAGGTGATTAACTCAAAAACAAGGGATGACTGACAGCCATTGAGATGAACAAAAAAGAAAATGGTTAGCTTTCATTAGGTATTATAGATCTCTCTGACCCAAACATTGTCAATGATTCACAGGTGGATAAGTGCTGGGTAACCAAAACATAATTTTCTTTGTGTACATAATATATGTGTGTACTGAGTACATAAAAAAATTATTAATTGCAAGACAGAGACAAACTGTGAAAAACAGTACAGTATATAATATTATAAAAATACAGTAAAAGATTAACTGGATAACTGTAAGATTATAATTAATTTGTAATTTTACTGTTTGTTTTTTTTGTTAAATGTAACGTACAAAAAAGTAAAAGTACATTCCCAGAAGTCCCTGCGTGATGCCACACATTAAATTAAGATGACGTTTTGTAAAATGAATTTAGTTTCTACTAGTGCTGTCAAACGATTAACTGTGATTAATTGCATCCAAAAAAAGGTTTTCTTTACATAATTTATGTGTGCATACTGTGAATAATTATAATGTATATATAAATACAAACATTTATATTTAATAAAAGTATGTTATGTTGATACATATTAGATTCTACTTTTGTTATCTGTTTTTGTTTATTTGTTTTGCTCCATTTTCTGTTGTTTAGTTTTTATTCCTGAGGTTTTGGTAGTTCTGATATATATTTATATATACATTCTCTTCAAAAGGTACATGTTTGTACCTAAAGGGTCCATTCTGGGACCTTAAAGGTACATATTAGTACTTAAACATTTTTTGAGTGTACCTTTTGAAAAGGTACCACCCCAGTGACAGCTCTTGTACCTTTATTTCTGAGAGTGCCAAGCCTTTAAGCAAAGGAGTCGCATATTACACTCTATGGCCTTTTCTCACTGAAAGAAGTTATAGTTTCTTTTTTCCTGTCTACCAGTTTTTTCACTGTAAATTTTAACAGAGGGCTTTTAAACATCCAGGGGAAATAATGGTCTGGAGACTCCAGATGGACATGAGCATGGCGAGCTGGGAGGTGCAGTGAAATCCAACCAAAACGTTCAGGCAGCATTCTTTCATTCCAATTACAGAGGGATAATTTCTAAGATAACCATCAGAACTTGCCGAGTCATCAAGACCCGTGTGTTTTCCCCCCTCACTTTAACCTGTGCCAGGTAGGCCACGCCCCCCCAAAAACCCAACAGTCGAGCATGTTCGGGAGTGCGCGTGATGGGATGGCTCCTGAGCTCAGGTGGAGGTCCGCCAGCTCCGCCCGCAACCTGAGCCTTGTAATGACAAGGGCCGAGACAAAGCAGGCACTGTAGTCACCATCCAGCTCCCAGGCAAGACTCCCAGATGTGAGATAAAAGATACAAGCACAGAGACAAAGTTATCTGCGGCCTGCATCAGCCAGCGGGGAAACGGGAAACCCAAGCCTATTGAGGCGACTGGATCAGTGTGTCTGAAACGCCCACAGGAGTAGAAGACGGTGGCAGTGTGGTGCAGCCCCCTGGGCGGAGAGGGCCAAAACACAAGTAACCCAAGCCACAACTACCGCCCATTTCCCAGGATCCCCTTCCTCCGCACCCCCACCGCCATCCCAACAGGGTCTGCTTAGGTTTTTTTTCCCAAACACTCCAATGATGATATGACAGACTTGGTTAGGAGATACGGCTGTTGTCACCAGACTCGTCCTCTTCTTCTTGCCCTTTCATGTAGTAGTCATGCATTAGCTGTGTTTTTCTTTGTGAAAGGTGACAGAGTGAGAATGGATCCCTGTGGAGTCCCCTCGGTTTCTGTTTCAGTCAGATCACAGGGTGCAACCTTTTCATGAAAAGTAATGAAGCAAGATCAGAGGTCTATCACGTCAGAAAAAAAAAGAAAATGGAAAATGCATAGAAAGAATATGTAAACTATCTAAAAAATCACCCTAATGCTTCTATCTGAGCCAGGGAAAATAGGGCCTCTCTCTTTCAAGGGCTATTTTATATTTCTTACAGAGCGTTGAGTCGGCCAACGCTGATGAAAAGGGCGAGTGCTTAGCCGACAGAGGTAATGCATTTTTCATGACCTTGTACATGACACGTCTACATTTACATTTATGTTCTTAGCAGATGCTTTCTTACGAAACTGGCTTACAATAAAGTGCACAAATCATGTTAATGGCTATTCCTGGGATCGGATGAGAACGCCTGCTGCATGCTAAGCTACGCCTTACAGCAAAAATGGAACATAATACAACATAATAATTTCAAATTACTATGATTACAAACAATATTGTATTACTGCTAAAATAACGGCTGAGATATTTTACACATGGGTCAATGGCATATAAGACTTCCATGAAAAAAAGAAGGGGGGGGGTCTATTTTAAAATTCGCATGCCAAGTTCTTAGAACTGTGCTCTTTGTATTGATGTGGTTTTGAAATACTTTCAAACCTTTTCAAAAAAGAACGAAATTTATTGGTTAAAAGTAACTTACGTAATATATTACAAATTATTTTTTACACCTCAAAATACATATGAGCGCACAAAGCGTTTAAATATTCAATTTCAAGGGAAATAGTGATTTATAAGTCACACCATGTTACATTTTACCGCCTAATTTAACCTTGCCCTTTTATAAAAATGTCAAATTATCTGATAATTTATGAGCATAGTGTTGTGATGTTGACAGTCATAAAGGTCTACAGAAGTCCTTTCTATGATATAACTGCTTTTCTTTTTTGAATTTGACCTCTCTTGTAGGGAAAAAGATCAAATGTTAAAATGTGTGTACTGTATATACAGTATATTTCTCAGAGAAAAAAGCCTCAAACCGCATATTTGCGGGCGCGGACTCCAGGGGGTTAAAAGATCATCATAGAGGTGGTGTATTTAAGTCATTGTATGAATGAATTGCATTATTTTATACATGTATTTATTCTGATAACTTCTATAGACAAAACAAAATATTAGTACAGAGAACTGATATTCAGGATGTTCAGATGCTCAGATCCATAGCAGTACATAAAATGAGCAGATTTGAGATCTGTTGTAAATAAATACTGAAGATGTGTCTTTAGAATTCATTGGAACGCAACAGTGGAATACATTTTCCATTTATCCAGAGTTTGTTTCACCAGTGAGAACCAACTATGGTGGTTTTGGACCAGCTCAAGGAGGATCTCTTCATGTGGAGGGAAAGAGGGATTAGAAACCTAAAGTGTCGGGAATAGTGAGGATGGATTTATGAAAGACTGAAAGTACAGTATAGCCGGCCTGGCAACTGTAGTTTCGACCAGGAAGAATGTCTTGAATTCTACCAAATATTGGCAGCCAGCATAGACACATGAGGAGCAGCACAAGAAAACCCCCAGAGATTAAAAACAAACCCCAGCAGCAGTGTTTAAGATGATTCTGGAGTAGTGTTGCAATGCAACAGGGTGCAATTGATTCCAGGACGGCGTTGTTGATTTTAATAGGTTAGAGTTTTGTTTTACATCAGTTATGTGGTGAGCATATTATTCCATCACCTGCTCATTGACGTTTGTGGTTCCTGGTTCAACACCAGCAGGATTACAGGGCTGATGCGAAGCCAACTTTTCCAGTCCAGACCACCAAAAGGGGGAAAAGAGTGCCAAATGTGTTAAAGAGTTAGTTTACTCAAAACTGAAAATACTGTCATCATTTATTCACACTCAAGTTGCTCTATGAGTTTCACAATTTCTGTTGAACACAAATAAAAAAATTATATTTTGAAGGATGTGGGTAACAGTTTCTGCTCCCTATTGACTTTTAATAATATACTATGGAAGATAATAGGGAAAATTGCTTGGTTACCCACGTACTTCAATGTAAATTATGGCATAATTTCCATTTTTGGTTAAACTATATCTTTAAGACCTTTCCTGTTAGCAGGAAGCTTCTATCAAGCACCTCTACATGCATGCTCTGACGTCTCTTGTTTGCCGGCGTAATACTGCTCTGTAAAGGGTTTGAAATCAAAGGTGCACCAGGATCAAAGTAAAACTCTCTGGCCATTTTGAGCAGGACGTATAGTAAAATGACACTAACAGAGAAGGTGTGTTGGGGACATGTTCCCAATTCACACTCTACACTAGAGATGAGACTTACTAAAACGATTATTCAAATGATTCTAATTAAAAAATAATGTTGATGAAAATACGAGGAAACTAATACTAATAATGTTTTATTAATAATGTATGAATGTTTCTGTAAAAGTAATATTTAAAAGGATGACGAATATTTCAAATAACCAAATCATAGCTGATTTGACACCAATGGAAATCCCAATTTATATTAAGTGTAGTTAAGAGTAGTAACTAGATGTGTATGTAGTGTGTAACCACAGTGTAAGTAGTATCTTCAGTGTAATATTTCTCTAACTACACACACTTAACAAACCTCAGAATGGTACAGTATGTGTAAGTAAAAATGTGTAATTTTACTTAATGTGGACATTGGTAACAACACTTTTTTTCACTTCAATAGGTACTTGTGTAACAGGACATACAGTATATAACTACACTTCATAATAACAATATGTATAAGAGTAATTGGAAGATTTGGGGTGGAGATTTAGGGTGGGAATGTGATCCAGGGGGTGGAAACAGATAGGTTTAGTGATATGTAAAGTGGAAGGAGTTGGATCTAGAGTTGGTACACCACTGTAATACCAGTGTACTTACATGCTAACTCCTCAGGAAGTGTAATATTCTGGACACCAACCACAATTTATATGTAAAGCCTAACTTACTGGTTGCTCCTGAGTAAGTACATATACATAACCTTCAGTTGGTTGTTACATATGTGTAGTTATTAGAGCGGCAGATACTATGTACCAATGTGTACTTACTCTGTGGTTACATACTAGGTATACAACTAGTTTCTATGTAAGTACACAGAAATTAGGGACACTTAATATAAAGTGGGAGCAAAAAGTATGTCAAGAGTTGTGGAATATGTAATATTTTGGAATTTAGAATTATCCATCGCTTTGAAAATGTTTCTCACTAGATTTTTGAAGGATTTCTTTATCATATGTACTCATATGTAATTGACCTATCCATTAACTGTGAACGGCATTAAGAGCATTCCACATTATATTATCTTTAAGTACATTTCATCTAAAATCAAACCTTTTCACCCATCCGAACTCCTCAGGGCTCGATATGCAGCAGCTGTCAGCTGTTACTGGTTAAGCTGAGGGTTGGATGTCAGGGAAATAAACACAGCCAGATCAGCTCCAGTGTAACAGACTACAGCTCAGTGCCACATGCTACATGAAACCCAACCACGAAGTCGCACAATGTCTACATCTAGTCCAACCTTTCTGAACTCCTCCTGAACCCTTCTGGGCGGAGCACCAACATGCTACAACAATGCACTCTATAGCTTGAACATGATACCACATGATACTGATGCTGACACACCTTTGGCATGCCGACAGCTATCGTTTACGAGAACAAAAATGAGTGTTTAGGAAAAAAAAAATGGAAGAACTGAGATATGTGCTGATAGCGGAAGCTTAAGGCTAAACACAAGCTGGGGAAGTGGGGACAAATCTCTTTCTCAGAAGCCCTCGTCCAAGCTGGGGGAACCGTATCCATCAGCGAGCCAGACGGCAACCAGGCTGACGGATCGATGGGGGCCGTGACCTCCAGCTCCGCAGCCTGTGAAGCCGGTTGAGAGAGTGACAATCGAGATTTACCCATCGATTCGGGCTGACAGAAGTAAGGACCACATGGAAGAATTAAAGGAAGGAAGCGAATCACTGTTAGTCAAGTCTCCTTTGTGAATTTCAGCTTCTGTGTTAATCATAGCAAGGTGATCCCAGTGGCGTTCCCGAGGTCTGGGGTCAGGATGCCCGAGAAACATCATTTCCCTGCTGTGTGGTTATTAGGGAGCAGTTATAATTCCCAGAGCTCCACCATCTTCCTGCGGCATCAACAACAGACAACAAATTAACGACGAGGGCTGAGGTCCTTCTGCCGCTTGACAGCAAGACTCGAATGAAACCGTTTATCCAACCTAGGGGTGTGCTTGAACTTGTCTACATCCCAAAGGGAAGTGCTAATCACAGTCATGGAGAAGCGTCGTCCTTCTCAAGCAGAGGGTCACCCCACACTGCAGCATTTAACACCTTCGCCATTCTGCGTGAATAACACGCTGTCAAAAATGGCAGTTCTTTTTGCATGAAGCTCAGTGATCTCTCAGGCTGGCCCTTGTTTGGCTGGAACCCGTAATCGTAAAAGGTTGGGACTGGCTGTCCGCAACACAGAGCTGCAGCGGGACTGAAATGTGCGCTAATTGAGCCAACAGCATCCAAACCCTCCATCTGTCCATTTTCTCATCTCTAAGGAAACGTCATTCTGAGCTCACTGCAAGCTGCTCTTGGCCACGAAAATACCCGCTAATAATGGAGAGGTACAACAGTCCATCAACACAAAGAAACTCAATGCTGTGCTTGTTGAACACGGCTGACAAATACCGACATGTTTTTTTTAAATTGCATCCACTAAAAATCATCTTGAAACAATTATTTGAAGAATCTCCACCTCTAAAGGCTCCTCAGTTTATTTTGGAGCAATGA
The DNA here is from genome assembly GCA_032357445.1 of Enteromius radiatus. Classification (NCBI taxonomy): domain Eukaryota; kingdom Metazoa; phylum Chordata; class Actinopteri; order Cypriniformes; family Cyprinidae; genus Enteromius; species Enteromius radiatus. Next base: position 10,309,422 of record JAUCMS010000012.1, on the reverse strand, counting down.
CAAACAATAGTGCCCATGATAAATCCTTTTTAAAATCGAATTCTTAATCATGTGAAGATCTTAGAAATACATTAGTATTTATGTTGTGTTAAAATGGTTTAAAAAACTTTACATCTTATTTTAATTAAGGCTTATAAAGGTTTTTGGGGTCATGCTAGATTACATGAACCTGAATTAAACTTGACTTGCCATAAACAGTCAAATTATCAGATATTTTAAGAGACTAACTGACCTTGACCCACAATAAAACAAGTATTAATAAAGATTTTAACTTTTTTTTTCTAGGAAATACAATAATAAAACATTATGTCTAGTATTAATATTTAATAAAAATAAATGATCAGAATTTAAATTTAAAATTAAAGTTGTTCAAGTATATTTAAAATCTTAATAGATCCAGACAAAATATGAGCATTGTGTCAATATATATGCTTTTTGGCCTGATGTGCAACAATATGATCCCTTGTACCAAAACTCTGAGCAGTGAACTGGAAAGGGAAGTCCCAGAGAACTGGGCAACATCATGCTCTGTCCAGGTTCACACCTCTTTCCGGCATCCTGCAAAACCGTGTCTTTGACTCTCAGCGGTCATTAAGCCAACTGTAGGGCTAATTGAGCATGGTGTTGTGTGTCATCAGTGCATGGAGAGAGCCTGCTGCCCACCGTGTGCTTTCCAAGAATATGTCTCAATCTGCCCACTACAACAAGACAATTTTAGCACCACAACAAATACCATTACAGTAATAAAACATATCTTTAGAACAACAGTTCCAGCATAAATTAGCAGAAACTGTGCTCTTACGATCTCTTCTCTTTTATGCAAGAACGTACCTGAAATCTGATTTAGCAGCCAATCCAGGCTGATTGGAAAAATACGTCTGTACATTGCAACAAGACTATAGTGCACTGCACTTTCAAACTGAAATATCCACTGAGTGTGTTTTTTTCCCACAAAACAGATGAACGTGAATCTGGCAATGTTTGATTACACTGACTGTTGTAGTTTTTAGAGAATACAATTGTTCGGTAAGTGGTGCTAAAAGTTCTATTGCATTTGAAAAACCACAATAAACTCTACCCTAAACCTAACTGAGTGTTAACAGAGGCTAACATGAGTAACACTGACATTTTCCTTGCTTCTACAAGTCTTTGAGCTCTTTTATTGTCACTTGTACCTAAGTGCGTTTGATATATAAATGTTTGACTTCATTTTTAAATCATATTGGGATCAAAAAGTATCGATAAGCAGAATAAGAATTGGAACTGATTATTTGTTTATCATGGACTATGGGAAGCGTTTGGGGTCATAACTATATTGAGCAAGGAATCAGGCAAAGATAAGTCTTTATTATTTAATAATCTGCCACTGTAATCATTGTTTGTATCAATAATAATAAAAGCTGGTTAGTGTTGGTGTTAAACCGTCATTTATATTATTCCTTTTAGTTGGAAATTATGATTAATTGTATGCAAAAAATGTAGGTTTTGCAAAAGGAGGCCAAAAAAAAAAAAATTAAACCATAACATGTACTACAGTAAAAGCGATAAGTAAATGACTAATTTTCATGTTTGGGTGAACTATCCTTTTAAGAATGCAAAGGAGATTTAAAAGCGCTATTACTTTCCAGACAACTGTATGCAAGTGTCAGAACTGTTAAACCACAGATAGAGACTAAACGTATGGTGTCTAAAAGTCCTCTAGTCATAAGTTTGCTCTGTGTCTGGCACACACGCACACATGCATGCCACAGAGGCTGTTCTGCTGGGTACGCAGCAAATAAATATGCCCTCACGCAGGAAGACACTCATTTCTGAAACAAGGACGCCTTTTTTTCCTTCCCTGCATGAATCGCAACCCCTCAGAAGGATCTGGAAATAGGTATCTGCTCAGGGGAAACGGCAGAACCCTAATATTATCTCCTACATTATTCCCCACAGTCAGACAATGAGGGAGGAAACGAAAGGAAGGAGAAAGCGGATAAAACATTATTTCGCCAACTCTTTAGCATTGAGAAAATGAGTTTGGGGTGAGGGGAGGTCCGATCACACCGTGCTACACCACTCAAGGACAAACACCTGCCGCCACAGGGCCCTTTAAACCCCTCTGTCCACGGTGCTGAGAGAGGCCATGACATGAGCATCTAATGACGAATCAGTGCTGTTCTCAAACAGGTACAGCTGGGGGGTTTCTGACCTCAGCAATGTCTTTCAGCAATTCCCTGTTTGTAGATGCGCTGCGCAGGTGCAGGAAATCAGATCATGACGTGGCTCAAACCTTCAAGGTTTCTGCTGAGCAAATATTTAGCAGTATTCGCAAAATGGGCCACAGTGAACAGCTGGAAAACAGCACAGCTCGTGTGATTAATGCTTGTGTCTCAATCTTATTATGCCTTTTAAAGAATTGTGGTTTGAGATGCCTAAAAATGATTCACTGTATGAGTGAACTGTCACAATGAATTCAAATGAATCACCAACAATTTCAGGACTTTGTATATTTGAACTGTTTGAATAATCAGATTAATTCATTCATAAATCTGATATGATCGCTTCTTCTGATTCTAAACAACTGACAGAGAGCACATGAAATGAAATATCACCAAGGAAGATGATAATACATATTATCAGTATAGTATATCATTGGGGCTCTTGAACCATTAATAAGAGTCTTGTGACATCCAATATTATTGTAGTGTGAACAAATCATTATTTTGAGTCAAATCTTTCTAGTGAATCAAAGAGCAACCAGTTTTGTCTGATTATAGTACAAATGAATCTTATGAATCAGTTGTGTTTAGCGAATCTGAAACATACAGCATGACCAGCATAGCCCGTTTACAGTACAAATGACAGAATCGGTTCTTTTAATCAAATGCATACAGTACAAAAAGTGTTATTTTTAAAGATTTTAAAAGAAATCATTAGAACCGGAATGGGTTTATACATTGAAATTGTCGCATTCATGAGCTCAAAAGGAGGTTTTTCATGAGTGAGAATTTAATACGATTCATCCAGATGTGGGGACAGAATTCAGACGCTGTGTGTGTGTTTGGCAGGAAAGGTAATGAGGCAGGGATGAAAGCAGCAGAGAGACCGATTGCAGATGAGCATTGTATTGATTTTTTATTGACCAAATAAAGTTATGGAGGCGGTGCAGGGCAGGCTGGCTAGATTATGAAATTAGCCCCAGCTGTCAATCACGGCTCTGAATGGGAGGATGTATGGGTGACTGGGGACTGCTTAAGTTCCGGATCTATTGCAAAAAGGTCAAAAGACCTGTAAAAGTCTCATCTCTATTTTATAATAACATGACTCTGATGAAGGAGGCAATAACCACTTCTGACCTTTGACCTCCGTTCTTACTTATAAAGTGGGTGGATATAACAGCTTTGAGCGTAAAACAAGCCACTACAGTAGATGGAGGTCAAAGGGATCACACATGGTCACCAGTTTACTTTGTGAATGACTCTTTCAGTTGACATGATTCTTTTCAATGAACAGTTTGAACATATGACTGAACATATTATTCTTGTATCCGAATGAATCGTTTTGAGATTTTCACCCAAAAAGGAAAATTCTATAATGAATTTGTATTATTATTATTATTATTATTATTTATTTTAACAAATTGATTCGTCTAAACACAGTGCAATTCTCTTGTTTGTTTCTTTAGGTCAAACGAAGCGAGCGTCACATGACATCTCATTACGACGTCCGTCCTTCTCCTGCCTCCATCCACTCTCTCCCATTTCCTGCTGGTTACACATGCCCCTCTCTCTTTCTTACTTCGTCTCTTGAGGATACATCTTTTTTTCCAGCACTGCCCTCCTCTATTTGCATCTTCTCCTTCAAAACCCTATCTCTCGTCCTCTCTCTCTCTTTCTCTCTCATCAGTATCCGGAGGGAAAGAGCAGAAGTCTTTGATCTGGTCTTGCTTTTTTCAGAGGTTGAGGAGTCCTGAAATGGGAAGTGCTCTCCAATTAGCTCGGGTTAAATATTTCAGAGGCTACACAGCTATTTTTTTTTCGCCCCCCCCCTCCCCCAGATATAGAGAGGCTCCTATTAAATGCTACATAGGAAACCTGTATTCAGCCTGGAACGCAAACCTCCTCGCATTTCTGCTTTAGGCTCCATGAAAAATACACTGCATTTGAGGGGAAAAACGTCGAGCTTTGAAACAGGAAAAGGCCCAGGGTTAAGGAAACCAGTTTTTTAGTGTGACCATTTGAGTCCTGAATGTATAGCTTCCAAAGCTGCACATCTAGCTATGCTATGATTGCTAATCTAGTTTCGTAGCATAAAAAGCATTAAAAAAGCAAACGGAACTATAAAAACATGACATGGAAATCCTGAGTTATTCAAAGAGACAACAGCCTGGCTGGATACATTATATTCGTGTCCAACTAGATTACCCAGTGAGTGTTGTGATGAGGAACTTTGAGACACGAAACGAAAACATTTCCACATTTGATGCTCAGCTCATGAGCCGCAGCTGGAGCCAAACGCCTTTGACCTTCCTGTCAGTTATGGACAAAAACCTGATGAGACGCAGGTCAAAGGTCAGAGGGGTCAGAGCGGGCTAGCCTCCCCACACAGTTCAACCCTCGCAACCCATCTGACCGGGATTTGCGATGACAAAGTGCCAATCACTTATTGAAGATCCGCCCGTGCCTATTTTATCCCTCTTTAAAACACAAGAAATCTATTAAAACATGCAGCCGGCATTAAATAGGATATTCTAAATGTTGTAAATGGCCACAAGCCCGTAAGCAGAATGTAATGAAACTCCATCTGTGGTTTTCCGCATCTACAATAAACACTCTCGGCGCTCAGGTCCCAGATGAGATGTGCGTTAATACCACGCCATTCACACATTCTCTCCGCTCACCTCCCGCCCGACGCATTACATGCAGAACCATCACAACATTCCAGCACGAAACCACCACGCAATAAAATACAATATGCATGAAGCCAAATAAAAGAGTGATTTTCTTCTTAGGTGCCTCTGCACTTCCTAATGAAATCCTGGGGAATTACGGATAAGCACCACAACTGAATTATTACATTTTCACAAACTGTTGCTCACTTATTAATTTTTTTTTAATAATTCCATTTGAAGTGTGTTAATGAGGTTGGTGAGCCTTGGCCGTTTTTTTCTTCCAGACGGAATAGAAAAGGAAGGTGAAAATAATGTAGTACCAAATTAGCCAATAAAAGGAGAAGAGAGAATGTGACTACAGGGAGTTTGGCCTGTGTTTAAATTCAGAGGGGAAAAATACTTTTTTTTGAAAAATGGTTTTGTTTGTTGTTGCATTCCAAAGCGTCAGATTCAAATTCATAAAGCAATTTAAATATTCACTGCATTCACAGCACCGCCACAAAGAGCACTTAGCCCTAGCCCTCTTAACATAAAACACATGTTAAGTGTATATTCGCAAAGCCAATTTTATTTATTTATTTTTTTACATAATTAATATTATACTTGTGTATTACGTATCTGGGCTAAATCTGTATTATATATATATATATATATATATATATATATATACTTATTTTTTATTTGTATATATTCTTTTCTTTTCTTCATTTGTTGATACTTTTATTTAGCAAGAATGCATTAAAATTGATGTTACAATGATGTTACAAATGATTTATATTTCAAATAAATGCTGTTTTTAATGTACTACTTAATAAATCAAGTTATTCGGCAGCACAACTGTTTACAACATTGATAACAATAAGAAATGTTTCATGAGCAGCATATTAGAATGATTTCTTAAGGATTACATGACACTGAAGACTGGAGTAATGAAGCTTTGTCATCGCAATAATAAATTACAATTGCAACTATTATACGCTATTTCAGTTTTTACTGTAATTTTCAATATATTTATTTATTTTAAGAAAGTAGCAAGCTCCAAAATACATAATTATGTATATACTGTATGTTTAATGGCTATAAAAATAATTGCTATTTACAGATTAAATATTAAAAGTTTGTTGGACACGCAATAATCATGATCATAAAACTATTTTCAGCAAAAAGGCCCAACAATGAGAGAGAGCGTGCTCCCAATTCTTCAGTAATAAACAGATCAGAAAATGAAGTAAAGCGATTTATCAATATGAGAGAGAGGGAGAGGGATTTCTAAAGGAGTGAATCAGGGGGCGGCCGCAGAGTGCAGCAATGCTGACCAATTGAGCAGGTTTGATCCTGTTCAAGTGCTGCTCTTGGTTAATGGCTGTATTGATTGGTCTCAGCACTGCTCTAATGAGTTGCTGTTTCTGAAGGAGTCGTTGACCTGGATTGAGTAGCCGTTCCACTTATCTGATGTAAAGCTCCACCCAAACCTTGTACTCACATCAGAAGCCAGTGTAAATGACTGCCACACTCAGACCTATACACATTCTTAAGCGACTTTAAAAACACTTACTAAGAGAAGATGTATTACTTACTCATTTCATTATGATTTTAGCAATACCTTTCCAACTTGAATTAATGATTAAAAAAAGCATAAATATACACAACACATACACTGGGTTAGATAAATAACGATGATCAATTATTGAATTATTAATTCATATTATTATTATTATTAATTTTAATTCAATATTATTTAGTGCTGTCAATCAATTAATCGTGATTAATAACATATAAAATAAATGGTGTGTACTGTGTATATTATTTATACACACACACACAAACGCATGTATATATTTAAGAAAAATATGCTATGTTTATATATTAAATATGTTTGTATATAATATAATAATATAAATGTAAATATTTTCAAAATATATAATGTCTGTGAGTATTTACATATACATAATAAATAAACAGTACACATACTTATATTGTGTAAACAAAAACTTTTATTTTGGATGCAGTTAATCATGATTAGTCATTTGACAGCATTAATATTAATGTATCAATATTTCTTCATCTTGAATAATAAATTGTGAATATATATAACCAGCATAAGCGTACATTTTGGTTTCAATAGTCAGTTTTTTTCGTTACTAACTGGTGCATTATTTTTATACTTTCGAACAAATTAAATATATATGTATAAATAACAATTCTCTTTGAATTAGAGTTTGTAAACAGAACCTGTGTTGCTGCATGTGTACAAACATATAAAAAACACATTAAATATGTAATACTACAGCAGTTGCTGTCATTAATCACAGGGCTGATGAAAAGGGCTGTCCTGTGCAGAAAATAATGTTCTTGTTTATTGTAGCTAAGTGCACAGAAAGTCTAAAAGGGAAAGACCATGATGAAACACACTATATGCAAATATGCAGTGACTCAATGTGGCAGCTAGATTTAGTCTGCAATTCTCCGAAAGCCATCCATCCAGTCGAGTATGAACGCCTACTACCAACAGTACAGCGTTTCGACGACCTCCAGTGATCTAACTGCTGTCAGTGTGAACGCCCTTTAATGTCTCTTTTCCAAAAACAGGAATTTTGGAATGCAAATTTCTGCCAAAAAATCCACACACAACCATGCTCAGCACCACCCGCCCGCCCCCCCCCCCAAAAAAAAACAGGCATGTGCAATCAGAAAATCTCAAAAGCGAAAACAAGAATCTTTCCGAATGATATCAAACATGGCAACGGCTCGCCTGACAAATAAACAGCTCTGTGGCTCTGGAGCAGGTTTAAACTCTCCCAAAGCTACTAATACGTTCCAGCTCTGGCTGTTTATTGGTAGTGAGAATGAAGGCTTTTTAACGACATGCCACATCAGCGATCGCAAGCAAACGGCCTGCTCTTCTGGAGATCCTGGAGGGCCGCAGAAATCAGAAGATCCCATCTGTGGCACAGCACACGACAGTAACGCTTCCATTACAACTGGACTGGATATAAACACAAGCATACGTACATGTTTAATAGCCTTAATTAGAAAAGGAGGCAACTAATGCTGCAAATCCTCAAACACACCTCTTAAATTGTGCGGTAGACTAAGTGATCTGCTCCTAATAATCACTGCTGTCTTTTTTAAGCCAAATACACATTTAAACACTCAAGAATCTCCCTTTAAGCAATGAACAGGAGTGTTGTAACACAGGCTGGATTGTAATACCTCTAGTTTAACCAATTACAAATGAATAAATAAAATAGGGTAAAATGTTACACAAGACCACCATCCAAGAGAGATGACTTGTATAGAATATTTATAACATTTGAAATATGCAGGCCAATGACAAAGAGTCTACTCAACAAAATAAACATCTTTTAAAAATGTAGTTTAAAAGACATGCCAATTTTATTAATTTATTTTTAATTATTAATTTAATAATAAAGCTTTGATTTAATGACTTAAATGTCTCTAAAAAGCCACTAAAAATGTAATTCGGTGTAACCATTAAAACAAAACTTAATAAGATATCTTATAAATAAAAAAAGTTTTTTTTATTTTATACAAATATTAGTATTCATAAATGTAACTGATTAAACATTTTGATTTAAAAACCTGATCCTTATTTGCCTTAAAATGATCAGATATGTCATAAAAGTTTTCGGAGGATTTATATATAACATTTTTTTCTACAACAAATAAAAATGTATTAGACAAATGTGTGAATTTTAAGATACATAGATTTAAAATAGATTACAGGATTTACTTCTAGAAAATTAAAAGTAATTGCACATGGACAGTGTCATTTTAAATTAGAAAGACTAAAATATTATTTTCTACTCTTACTACTCTAATAATCCTTGCTTTATTTAAACAATAAAAATATTGTTTTTATAGCATAATACTCCCATTTCCCTCATGTTGTCACAGACTTTACCCTGATAAAAAATTAAAAAAGAAATAGAAATAAATAAATAAAATAGAATTACATTTATTTCAAGTATCTGCTAACATATTTGCTGACAGATAAAATTGTGATTCAACCTTATTTGAAGTATCATTTGTTTACAATGCACATTCCTTAATACTAAGCTTAAAATATGTTTTATCAGTCTGTAAATGCAAGATATTTCAATTGTACCTCAAGTATACTTGCAATACTACCACTTTAGCACAATCAAATATACTTCTGTTTATATTTAGTAGGACTTCAGGAATACTATTATAAGTGACTTTAGCCACTTATATATTTATAAGCAACTGAAAAAAGCACAAATGTCAGGGCATGTCAGAACTTCTCCAGGCCCCCAAAACATCAACGGACCACAGAGGGTTAAGTACAAAATGAATTGTTCCAATTTAGCAGACTTTAGGTATACAAGGTATACAAAATGTATTTGTAGTATACCTAGCAAGAAATGTTTCACAAGGGTAGTCTTCTGTAAAGAGATAAACGTGAGTTACTGAGTGAGTAAACTAAGTGACCTGAAGTGCTCGAGTCGCTCTGTCAATCCTTATTTCAGTCTGACAGGCTAACGTTTGTCCAGCCGGCACTGACAGCTGGCCGATAAAATGAAATGTACATCGGGAGATGGGTGAGCGACTCAGGGGTCAATCTTCTCAGAGGCACAGCGGATGGAGAAGCGCCGGGGCTAATTTCTTTATCAGCTCTGAGAGGCTTTACATGCGTTTGCGAGGTGAAAAGTAATGCGGGTGTGAGGCTGTGAGTGAAGGGGTCCATTACGTCCCGGTTTGTCCATCAGCGGCAGCTCGTTTCCACACGCACGCGGCCGAGCGTTCGCCTAATAGCATCTCCTGTGGAATTAACGTGGATCAATGTGCCCCGCGTGTCCAGTTTCACTCGGAAGATGCTCTCTTGTGGCAGAGACGGTCAGCAGTTTATCACTTCAATTAGCTTTCGCGCACAGAAGCACTCGGTCGAGACGGTTTTGGGCCTCGCCAAATCCAGCGCCACCGCAAGGTCTGCTAAATAGTTTCTCTCCCACCTGCGGCACTGAGCCACATCTCCAATCGCATTTCCGCCACCTACCAACTGAATTAAAGCATTAGGCTTTCACTATTGCTTCAAATCGGGAGATTAAAAATGGCCAGGAATTTGAGAAATCGCCAGTAGGATGGACTTTAATGGTTTTGGATGATGGATGGGTTCCGCTAGCGGCCGGGGGATCTCTGTTTCACGTAAACAGATTATTTCATTAAGGCCTTTAATTGGTAATAGATTGTATTGATCACGGTTTTTGTGTTTTGGCCAGAGCGGCCGATGACTTTCCTGCTTTCCTCATTGGTTGGAGCTGTCAGGATGACAGTGTGAGGAGCTTTTTACCTGCATCAGATGATTGGTTCAGCCTTCACATCTCATTTGACTAATGTGACACACCAGCCTGTCAGGCACTGTGCACTCTCACTCTTCTGGAGAGCTGCCAAGCATTTCTTCCACATTTGCAATTCAAGACTGTCACGAAATTAAATTCGTCCTGTTCCTCGGCGTGAAGAGGGATGTGGGAGTATTCGGTGCCATCATCGCTTTGCGAGGGTTTTTCCAGATTTCATTTCACTTGTCAGTCAGTGAAAGACTCCGAGAACGTTGCATGAGGGCATTTTCTGCGGTTAGCGCTTCATCATGGATGGAGTAACTTTGTTAAAATGTTAAAAACGATAAAAGACTTTGGATTTTGTGAAGATGCTCTGAAGATACTACTTAAGATAATATGGTTTTAGGAGATTTTCAGGGAATAGAGAGATATCTGCATACACTGTTTTGGATGCTAAGCGGTTACACAAGTCAAAAGAGCCCATGTCCTCTCCATTACATCATTTCCTGTTTTTTTCTTTCATTCTTTCTCTTTCTTTCTGCTTTTTGTTGGACCACTTGGCTTGGTTTTCCAGACAAACAAAAACAAACAAACAAAATCATGTTCTGTATATATATATATATATAATTTTATATAATAATATAACAAAGTAATTTATATATATATATATATATATTTCATTTAGATTTTATTTAGTTTAGGTACATGCAACTAATCAAACGTGCTATTATGAAGTAAAAAAAACATATATCTTTCATAGTTTTTACAAAAAATATTAAGCAGCACAACTGTTTTCTGAATTTGTAATAATATGAAAGTCTTCTTAAGCAACAATTTAGCATATTAGAATGTTTTCTGAAGGATCACGTGACACTGAATCTTTGAGTAATGTTTCACAGGAATATTATGAAATGTATTAAAATACAAACTATATAAATAGAATGCATACGGTATATAAAATATACAAACCATTCAGACGTATAATATATATACATATAACACATATCATATATATATATATATATATATATAACATTTTAGCGCACTTGCGAATAAGAGAAATCCATCATCATGACATTTTTCCCATTAGCTATAGCTATACTGCTGTAGTCTAAGCAAGCAGTGCTACAAGTAAACTGATGTAGGCAAACTAGAAAAATGTTAAACACAGTCAACCTCACTGTACAAAGCAAATGAATTAATCAAGAATATGATCTAAATGCATTATTGGTTAGTCATCTTAGAAGGTCTATCTGTATGGAAGACAAGCTTTCAAGGTTGCTTCTCCTCCCTTCTCTCTTTCTATAAGTGATCATGTATTCCTGGGCAGGATCTCCTCTAGTGTCTGAGTGCCAGTGGGTAAATGTGGATCAAACATAGACATCTATCGAGGTCTCTACCTGCGGCACCCGCCAACTGCCACTGTCACAGGCCACCGAGAACACCCGCTACACCTCGTCAAGAAATTTAAAAATAAATCCATTCATTTCCACATCAAAGCCAGCACTGTCGTCTGTCCTCACTAGCAGAGCTTGGCAGGTTGAACTTGCCTCTTGGCAAGGTACTCGGGGTTCATTTTTCCAGTAGGCCTTCACTCAAGGACAGGTAAACTCTGCTCTTGTTTGTTTGAAAGATTATTTTGGCTTGAGGTTTTTAGACGTTTGATGGGACAACTTTGTAAATAGAGCCTCCTGACCTTTCAAACTTTCCTGATTATATCTTTGGTATTGCAGTTTAATTAGGAGTGTTTGCTAAGGCAATTATCACTAATAATATTGCATATAATTATGGTTATGCATCTGAACAAACTGGTAGACCCAGAAATTAACGCTATTTGTGCCTCAGAAACTTTTGTAAACGTCAAAGCACACTTTCTGTTTTGGAAATGGGTTTATATTTGCATTAGAGAAACTATTGGACAGACTTGGAAAGAATAAGCCATATATAGGCACTCATTATGGGGGGCTAGTTTTATATCCACCTAGCAACCACCCAGAACACCCTAGCAACAAATAAATAAATCTGAAAACCTATTCTAAAATGTATTTAATTTAATGTGTGTGTGTGTCTGTGCATATATATATATATACACACACACATGTACATACATACATAAATATTTGGAAAATGTTTACATGTATATACATTTATATATGTACACACATACACACTGTATAAACATACTGTACTGTAAATACAGACTTAATTGTCTGTCTATGTTTGTCTCACTTTCTGGCGTCTGATTTATATCCAAGTGGGATTTGTCAAGCCAGTTCTGTGAATTTCTCAGATTTTCAGTGAATTTAGTCAATTTCCATATTCAAATTCAAACTGCAGTGCGACACCTCAATTCAAATCCACAAATCAAATTCTGAAGGAACCACAACCCTGACACCCAGATCAGCAGCAGCACCACTGAAGCATCACTGCGTCTTTTGCACACGCAAGCACCATACACATTTTCAGAAAATGTTGCAATTCCATTCTCTGAACGTCCGCTCCTCATTGTTAACATCGGTACTGACAACCCGCTGCGCTGAAAACCCAAATCTGGACAGCAGTGATCATGTATTAATTCCCAAGGCCTCTTGGGTTGTTGATCCCTGAGGCACTACACTGCCACGATCCATCACTATCAAACTCACTGACGGCCTGCTCCGACCCATAGCACCCAACAGCAAAAGGCTAAAGGTTAGCATGTAGCTAACATACACAAACGCACATCTGTCACGCAGCAGACAAAACATTTATCCATGCTAGTAGCAAGGCTCATGTAAACAGTTGCTTTGGACTTCATTGAGGTTAAGAGTGTGTATGTGGAAGTGTGTCCCACAAAGCGGGCCCTCCTCCATGTGGCAGCAGGGACTGTGCCTAGCCATGTGCAGAGAGGCGCTGATGGCAGAATGGGGAGGTGCATCCGTGACGGACGTGCCCTCTGCGTGTGATAGACTGTCAGCGGGAAGGTGGGTTGGTCGGCATGAGGACGGACCCTGCCAGTTGAGACTGACTGATGTGGCGGGGGGTGACGAAGCGTTGGTGGCTGCCAGCTTTGGTGGGTATCCAAGAGTGGCACACCTATCAAGGCAGGTAGGAGGGTGGCCACATCCAACAGTCCTGAGCTTCAACTGCCTATCAAGGCGAAGCAGGTGTACATGTCACAATGGCTGACTGAGATTGGCCAACGATCTCAGCGTGTGTATGTGGGAAGGGAAGGAAGTCTGTCAGAACGCAGCGTGGCTCACTCACCCTCTCTCCAGCTGTCACCTCAAATCTGGATCTGTCATACCTGTTTACAGACTTGACACCTTATTACTGGGCAGCAATCGAAGCCCAAGGGTCCAGCTCCGTTGGTTTAAAATCGTTCCGTCCTCATTCATCTCTGATTTATTGACTTAACATTCACACTGATACTCTGCTACATCCGCTCAAACATCGAGCTGCGGAGTCAAAAAGAGGCACAGGATGCTTTCTGCTCGAAAAACATTTGATTTTTCCACAGAGAACCAAACAATTAATAGTATTTTTTTGTGCAATTATGCCTTTTATAACATTTTAGTAATACGTTCTCAAATTAACCATATTTTAATCATCTAAGAAACCTTTTTTTCATTCTAAACCTTAAATGATTTATAAACCTATGTTAATAGACTGCTAACATACTTCCTGTATGGACTTCCTATTTTCATACAATAGAAGTCTTCTTTTACGTTTCACAGAAAAACTCTCAGAAATAATTATCAGGTTTGGAATGATATGAAGATCAGTAAATGAAGACTTGATGACTTTCAAAAAACAAAGAACTCATATTTGGGTGAACTATCCCTTTAAGACTGAATGCACAGAATCAATGCTTTGATACACATTGACTATTTATGAAAATACTGGAGATGATAATCCAAATCTCCAGGTTGCTAAAATAACAACATTCTCACTGCCAAATAAATACAACATATAAATAAATCTGTATTGTTAAAAGCGCTATATAAATAAAAGTAAATGATTAACTTGTTTTAAGTATAAATGAATTAGACAAATCACAAAAGCGTACAAAAGTGGGTAAAACATTAACTGAATTACTTTTGAGAATATTTCTTTGAACTACTGCAAATATATATTCTCTCAGCTCATCCGCCATCTTGTTTTTTTTGGACAGTGCTCATCGCAATGCATTCTGGGATTTCCCTTTCCACAAAGCATGCGTGTGGTGCTGCCAAAACAAGTTATATCAGAAGGTAGCATTTGTGTCGAGCGCGCATCTACGATGCTGTCTAAATAGACAGCAAGGCACTGTAATGGAACTAATGTGCATAACGGCAACGTCATTATCATTAGATTTAAATATTTATGAGCAGATGTGGCGAACAACATCAAGCTTTACACTTCTGATTTAGTTTTTAATCTAATATGCTACTAAAGCCTGCAGGTGAGTGTGTCGAGACATTCGGGGAGAGAGACTCTGGAGTGTTTGTGGACAAAACGTGCGAGCCCCTGACAGGAAGCACCTTGCGGGCAGATTTGACTGACAGTACAGGTCACCCTACGTCTGGATCAATCAGAGTTGCTGTGAAGAGAGGGAGGGTGTGGGACTCAAGGGGAGAAAGTGGGGTGCTTTGCTCCCCAATCTAAGGGTCTGTCTGTCGGAGCGCCGGCCCTGGACGAGGCCAATGCCTGCTGCTCGTCAGCTCGTGGGCAACACATGGTGGAGTCAGCAGCCATTAATGCCAGTCAGCTCGCATTAGCAACCTCTCTCGCCCTTAGACGGATGCAAATATGGGACGCTGAGTTAATGCCACATGCTGAGTCCAAAATTAAAATTTTGCCACACCTACTAATGACGGGTGGATGAATTTCAGTTATATTTTTTTACTGGCAATGACTAGTATTTTTTTATTAAAATATATTCTTGTTCTTAAGAGACAGGGATTATTTTAGTTGTTTTCTTCCTGCATATTAATGCCAAACTGTGCAGCTTAGCTAGTCTCCGTCTCTCTGTGAAACTGCACCTGTCACAAAAACGTTAAGGAGACCTGTCGTGATTTAGCTCTTCGTTTATTTGTTTTAGCGGCTAAATGTGAGAATATTTCACATATGTGTCACCACAAGGAGTTCTGGAGGAAACAACTTCAGGCAGCTTACACAGAGGTAAGAGTTAGAAGACGTGCAAGCTGGGTCACATGGTTTGTGCGTCACCAATTTGAATTGCTCACGTATTCAGTTATTGTCATACTTACAATTTAGGCCCCATGCTATGTTGTAGTTAACATCTATTGATGCCAAATACAATTTTTACTTGTATTGGGCACTAGTATACTAGTATTTAGTATAGTATTATTTTAATTTTAGTAAAAATTGTGTTGTTTCTCTATACAGTTATTTATCTATTTTTTCATTTTACTTTATTTATAGCTATTTTAGGACTGAAGAGTGAGAAAATGAGAAACTAGCAGAGAAACTGGCAACTAGCTGAAATAAAAGAAGTTTAATATTTTAGATTGTACTTAGTTTATTTAAAATAAAGCGTATTTGATGTCAAATAACAAAATATTATTTATCATTATTTTTTATGATAGTTAGCTTGCTAAGTTTGACTCTATAATAATATCATGTTATTATAGATAATCTAAAATAATATTATATTATATTTTTACACTTTGGTTTTAGTCTTGTAGTCTTTTATTGCATTGGGGAAAAAATGAAATAAAACATTTACAAACAAATGGATGGATAGATCTAGTTTACAAATTATAATGTAAATAACTGACTTCTGTTTTTTTTTTTTTTTTTGAGCGCTCTAGTATCTAGATTTGCAGAGTTTTAAAATAATGTCCGCTATCTGCGAGCATTACCAAGCTTGGAAGAGCCAGGATACATTTTTTTTTTTAAATTCCAACCGTGTTCGTCTGAAAGAAAGTCATATAGGATGGCTTGGGGGGTGAGTAAAATAGGCCGCAATTTTCATTTTAGTGAACTATTCCTGTAAGCTGTGCTACAAATGCATGCTAACCAACTAAAATGATGAATGGTTGATTTAAACTTGATAGCACAATGCTGTCTCTGATCTCTGGCTTACATCGCAACACTGTGTGTGAATTACATCCATACAATACTCTTTTTTTCTCTGTTTGAGGACGGAGACACAACAAAGCCAAGAAAGGGAATCAAAAGAGGCACATCTTTAACAATCCTTGAGACGCTGTCAGTCTTAAGCACATCTAAAGAGACTCAGCCTTCAAAAGCCAATCACGTGAATCCACTGATTCAACGGGGAACATTGTAATAACCAGTATGAATATTAACAAAACCAAATAAACCAGTTCACGAAACACACAGCGCCTCGACTGCTTTCCTGTAAAGGGCTGAAAGACATGGCGGATGAGCGATAAAACAACAAAATCCAAAACCCTGCGAGGGACGTCTTTACCCTGACACATTTTGGACAAGATCAGGGACAAGGAGGGGGGTCTCCCCTGCATTTCTTGTTCATCAATTTCCATTTCATTAAAAAGGCTTATGAAAATATGCTCTAATCTTCCAAGAACACACAAAAAGCTCTGAGGTTCACAGCCCTGTTTTTTGTCTTTAAGCAGATGGGGAGGGGAGGGAGGCATTTTGTCAAGTTTCTAAAGAGCCCCGAAGCCCTTGTGCTCAGTAATGGATACTGTTCCACAGGTAAAGAGTTTCCATTAAGCATCAAAAATAATTTTATAAAATCCTACCGACGGCTTTCAAGCAAAGCCTGTTTTGGGTAATAAGACGGGATGTGTTCTACTTTAATATCAGCTCGTCTCTGATGCCTCACAGCTCCGCCGTCAGACTCACACCGCTCACCCGTGGCCAATTAGTGGAACATCAGGTGTCCACGGAGGCCCTGTCCCCGTCCGGGTTCGGTTTCCTCTGGAGTCGCACGTGAGGTCTCAACACGGCTCAGGCCGGCTGTTCAAACATCTCCCCACAATGCACCGCAGGACCATCACCCCGTACACTAGTGATGTTACCCAGGGGTCTCATAAAGAAAGATGTTTGAGAAAGAAAGGATCCCAGTAGGAGAAGACGTTCTGTCATTTCTCTGAAAGTCACAGTGACAATAACCCAAATGGATACATTACGATAATTAGAGACGTCTCATCTCTAGTGTCTCTGGAGGCGGCACGAGTGTGCGTTTGCTGTAGGTTGTTGTTGTGCGTCGAGGGGCGTGGGCGTATTTAAATCAAACTACAAAAACCAAATCAAATCAATCTGCATGGTTCACGAGATATATACAAAAATAACATGCGCTCCAATTAAAGTCAATATCAAATGACCGTAATGGAGGGTAATTTTGGTTAGAGACAGAATGCAAGGGGGCCCAGAATAATGAACCGAACGTAAACAGCTAAAATTACCTGAGCAACAATTTGGCCACCCAGCCTCAAAACGTTGCTCTATGATGACTCGTGCAGATTCATTGCGGTGGAAAATAAATAGTACATTTTCCCATTATTGTAATATGTTTACATGGAGTAAACATTAGATGATAACACTGAGTACGATGTTAATCAACGCTGGTCATGATGTAATGAAAAGATGCGCACTCAGGGCAAAAACACGCTGGCCAAAAATCTGCTGTCTTTTACAAACAAAAGTAATTAGGCCTATCAAACAGATTAATTTCTTGTGTCATGGATTACAGAATATAAACTAACTGTGCTTTTAACCATCCCAAATCAACAGAGAATTTTAATTTAACCCGAAATGTATACGTTTTCATAAATAAAATGGTTTGCGATATTGACATGGAATTGATTGATGGATAAACACGACACAATTCAGCGAACCTGGTTAATAAGTCGGCATGTTCTGCGTCTATGTCTGAATGAGTGGCGTAATTTCATTTGATATACAAACTCATTTTCTCATTTATTTAAGAAAATCCACCATAAAACACACACTGGAACTCAAAAGTCTTCACGACAAACCTCTAAGACATGTTTGGGCTAACCTGAAGAAATCGTGACCGAAATGTATTACTATTGTAAACTAAAATGTACTTCATAAAGTAATAATATTTTTTAATTTTTAAGGAAAATAATTTTTTTTTTTACAAATCGTTTGTTTTGCAGCACCGTATTTGACCAAAAAATTCAATAAATAATGCAATAACTGTTATATTTTCAATTGATTACATTTTGAAAGTAAATAGCTACGTTTTTTTTTTTTTTTTATCAAACTTGTATTAAATCAAAATACACAGAATTAATGTAAAAATATAGTGGATTTTCATTTTAAGTTTTAGGTACTAAGCAATATTAATTAACTACATGTAATTACTATATGGTTAAGGTTATGATCAGTGTTTGTCTATGGGTTACTTGCATTTAATAATAAGTAATTAATTGTTATTACAATAGTAGGTATAGGTACTGTTCATTTAACTAGTACACCTTAAAATAAAGCATTATCATGAACTGTGCTTTAAAGTAATGGAAATTATTCTTGAAGCCCACATATGCCAGGCCTGGGTGCCTCTGGTTCTGTGAGCTCAAACAGCTTTTGATGATCAGGCTGAGAGTTTGCAGGCATGTTTCACACAACAGAACGGCTACCGTCCTGTAATCTGTGCTGTGTCCCTGTGCCACCTGTATCTGCACACACTTCATCCTTCCTTTGCTGGAACTCATTCCAACAGGACACACATGGGATGTGGGACACTGGCACTCAGACAGCAATATGCTGCCCTGTTCTCCATCCATCCAGTCTGCTGATATATTAGTCACAATACTGTTGATAAAGCCTTCTCTGTTCTGTTCCGTTAGATTCTGCTCTGCTTGATTGTAACATGATCTGTAACGTTCAGTTTAGTTCAATTCAAGACCAATCTTTTATATACTGTTATATTTTCTTCTTGCCTTATCTGTTCTTTGCACTTCACTTTTAATGTGTCATTCTATTAAATTCAGTCCTGTTCTATTAAAATTAACTATTAAAGTTCTATAAATTAAATTTTGTTCTCTTTTGTTAAACTACTGCTTTTGTTTTTTAAATATTGTTCTGTTTTTCAGCCATGACCAGTTTGTACTGGTTTACTGTATTCTATTCCATCCAGTTCTGTTTTACACTCGGCAATTATGTTCTATTCCGTTCCAAACTAACTTATCTGCTTCATCCTACTGTAATATATTTGTTCTATTCTGTCAGATGGTGTGTTCTATTTCTATTCTGTGTTGTGTTTTCTTTTAGCCTGATCTGTTCTGTTCTATTAAGTTCTACTAGAATAAATCTCTATTCTATTCTATTGCAAAACTATCTGTTACATTTAAAGTTCAGTTCTGTTCCAGAACATTATACATTCTAATATATTCTATTCTGTTCCATTATGTTCTACTTTAAACTGAAATGCTCCATTAATTAAAAAAAAAATTATACAGCTATATTATATTGTTGTTTCACTCCATTCAATTAAACTATTCTCCGCTCTACTAATAAATTCTTATTCTATTCTTATGTATTCTATTTGTTCTATTTTTCACTTCTGACATTTCTATTTCAGCCTGGACTTATCTATTATACTTGTATTCTATTCAGATCCTTTTCCATTCTATATTCTATCTTATTTTATTCTTCTGTAAAAAACTAATCTAAAAAGTTCAGTACAGTTTATTCTGTTTTTCATCATCAATTCTACAAAGTTCTGATTGATTCTCACCTATTCATGTAACTCAGCTTCTGTTCTATTCTACTCTGTTTTGTTGCATGTTAAGTCAATAATGTACCATCTTCTCATCACTGGCAAAATCTGTATCAGAGAGATAAATTCTGAATTTGAATGTGCGTTCACATCACCGTCACACACTGTTCGTCCTAAATAATTGGTAAGACCTACTGGGGTAGTGAATATTTATGCTATTCAAATCCCCATTCACAGAAAGCTCACGTCTACATGTGCGGTTGCATTGCATCTATAATCGGATCGTACAAAGGACGCTTATAGCGTTTATTTACTAACAGAGCTCTGTACATCAGCACGTATCTCATCTACAGGACACGGTTAGAATTCCACACAGGAACTTCTCCTGCAGTTGGACTGGTTCCCCGAGACAAAATTAGGCCACTGTGTTTGCCTGATCCACGTTCTCCTCTGTACAAGAGGACAGAGACGAAAACATGAAGAAAAAAAGCTTGGAGCCCAGGGCAATCATGGAAGAGTAAAACACATACAGCCATCCCATACACACACACACACACACACATACACTTCATGAGGATGACAGGCTCCTTTGCTCAATTCTGTTTGTGAGTTCTCTCTCGCCGCATTTCTCCACGAGCAGCAGATGAAAGAGCAGGATGCTCCAGTGTGAGCCTCCCACGGGTCCCTGAAAACGTCAATACACTCTCCTGCAACACATCTGAAGCAAGATACACACACATACACGCTTACACACACAAACAACGGGGAGAGATCTCCAGCAACCACATACCACAAACATGAGACATTTTCATACGTTTTTTTATATCAATAAACAAATGATCCTGACAAGTATGAAATTCCAAGTGAGGGGGGGGGGGGATGTGTTCTAGTACAGATTCTTGGTTAATTCACTTCAGATTTTTTTTTTTTTTTTGATACATGTGAGCATGTGTGCCAAAAGAATCAAAACAGCCATCTGTTAACACAGGATGACTGTAACAACACAAATCCAGGGAAACGAAGGGTTAACATTCAAAATAAACGCCTTTGTTCATACTTACTTTTACTGTCTTTTAGAGTTGCACAGTGTTCCAGATACAAAAAAAAGCAGTACTGAACATTTAAAGCACTGCAATATTATAATTTGATAAAAAAATAATGTAGGGTGTAAATAATAATACTAATGATTGGTATTAATTCAGAAATATTAATACATTTGATCTTGGCAGAATACTGCTGCAGCTGATTATTGCTGTTGCTGTTACCATTAATTCTGGTAATAATTCAGCTCGTTCATGAATTCAGTTATTTATTAATATTATATAACTGTCATTATATACATGAATTGTATAATAATAATACTTATTATTATTATTTGTTTACAAAAATATACAATACTTGTCTTGGACATTTTTTTTTTTATCATTTTTTTTTGGTATTCAATATTTATATTCATATTTTTACATAACGTAATAGATTTTCTCTGTTCTGCTTATAAAAGGAAACAAAACATTTGATTATTTTGAGCCACAAGGACTAGAGCCAAGACCTAACAAAGATTTTCTTCTTCTTCTTTTTGCAATTATTTGCAGTCTAAAGTATCGGTAGTGAGGTATCAAAGGCAAGTATTGTACCAAAGCCAAAATGTTGGTCTTGCTCCAACCCAACTGTCTATTGGCTCTAGATTTGATGGTTGAGTCTCGTTTAGACTCTGAAGCTTAGGGTTGCTAATGCAGAGCATGGCAGATCTAGTGATCTAGTACTACTGGGGTAATGAGCTTGGCTAATGAGACGACGCTGTCTGCTTGGCCCTCTCTGAAGAGAACTCCCATCTGCCCGCTGGAGACTCGGGCTCCCACAGCCCTTGTATCTGGCGTTTCCTCAAGTGGATGGTGACACATAGCCTCCTGCCATCTGCCCTGTGTGCCACGATCTCCCTTCTCCACACCATCACACCAGTGTTTGTGTCTGAACGTGCGCATGCTTTCTTCATGCGTATGTTATTAAAGCCAAGTGCATGCCACAAGACAAAAGCTTGTCATCCTCCTTGCATTAAAACGCTTATATTATTAATTATATGCAGTCCAGTTAACCAGGAGCAATCTACAGTGGTATATTACTTCTGCTATATGCATTGTTTTAGGCTCAGTTCGACACTGGATTTGCACATCGTTTGATACTAAAAGGGAGCAGTCTCAGCTATAAAAGATCCCAGTTATGAATCGAATCAACACACCAAATGTGTTTTGTTGGTAATCAGCATTCAAGTGCTCATCACTCTTTAGCTCCACCTCCAGGAGCTTGGCTGGCTTTGGAGAGAGTCTTAAAGCTGTATCTTTCCTTTATAAATATGATAACACTAAAGACTATGAGATATGAAGGATGCAGTACTACTCTAAAGGGACCCAAGTTTAACATGATATTCTATGAAACTGTGTGCTATATCCCCTTTACCATTTGCATTTGTTCATTGCAGTTATCTCATTTGCATAATTCCTTTATCAAACTGGTTACTAAAACAATTTAGAGAGTTAAAATAAACAACACTAGTTATGGGCCGCTTCAATTACAAGATACTTTTCATGGTTGTGTAGATCATGTAGCCACATAAAGCAATGACAAAGAGAGTTCATGATAAAGAAAAAATATATAGGCTATAATGTAGACAATTCACAACTGAAGTGACGAGACAAGAAGCATTTTTAACATACTGAGTATATAATTACGAATAAATGTGTGCATGTTTCAAATATTAATGTGAAATAAATTGTAATAAACTCATTAACGCAATTACTTCTTAGGGAGTCGCACTACTTGATAGTTGACACCTTAAGCTGAACTTACCTTGTCTTAAAAAAGGTCAAACATTTTTGTTCTAAATTTCTGGATGTTGGTTGCACCACATGACTTCTAAAAATCTAAAAGAAATGATAAGACAATTTTGGACCCCATTGCTCCAAAGGAAGCCTCCCATTTGCAGGTTTTGGCCATGGCTGGACCCAAGGCTGCATGTGTAATTATGTTTATCTAGAAGATTCTATCCACAGGACCCAGGTTGTCGCTCAAGGCCACTGTGACATTCAGGTCTTTCATTGTAAAAACAAGTGGATCTTATCTGATTTTGAGGGACTCAAGACGGCAAGCGAGAGAATATATAAAATATATTACCTGCTGCTGAAAGAGGCTTTTCTTCACATGAATCAAGCCTTAGTGTTGCACTGGAGAGCGTTTGAGGGAAGGACCGCCGGGCTGACCCTAGCAGCCTCTGTGATTTACAAGCTTCCAGTGGACAAGAGCTCCTTCAGGGGTCCCGAAATGGCTAAGACCTACCTTTTGTGTGCCTGACAATTAATTATCCCACTGCTAATAATGTGCTCTCACCTACTGGGAAAGGGCCCAGGGTGGGCAGCGGGGCCTGAAAGAGGTCAGCAACATTTCAGACACCAAACAGCTGTCATGGCAACTTCCCTAAACTCTAAATTCTAAAAAAAAAAAGCCCTGCCACCTCCAAGCTAAACTAGAACCTGTTTAAAACTAGCTATGAATTCCACTTTTATATTTCCATGATATTCACAGTTTTCATTCCCCAATAATGTGGAACTCCACAGCAAAGCTACCTGTTTTTCCCTTGAATTCTGCCTTTTCCTTTTTTTTATGAATTCTTTGTGACTTGATACAAATGTATAATCAAAAATGGTGTCTAATAAAATAACAAATAAAGCTTTAACAATTTAATCAGTCTTTTAAAATGTATTCAAAATAAAGTAATTCATTTACAACATAACATTGCATTTTTATTTTTGTCAAATAAGAAGCTGCACAACAGAACTGTGTGAATAAAAGCATGGAATAAAATCTTGGTCGTCTGATATTCCTTAAAGATTACTATCACTTCAATTTCTTCAAGTTAAACCAAACTTTTATTTTGGAGGTTTGTCATGAAGGACTTTGAGCTTCAGTGTGTTTGATGGTAGTTTTTTTTTTTTATTTTGCAGATTTTTTGAGCCTGTCCTCCAAAAAAATGACCCTATAGTTCGTTTGCGCAAGTACTTTGTTACAACGTATATATACTTGTTAAAATTAAGCGCCATCTAGTAGCCGTAGAAATAATGAAAGGTCGTATTGCGTCTCATCATGAAATGCAAATGACTGTCATTACCGATCAAAATGTGTGTTTATTTGAATTCAGTGTGTGGACTTTTTACACTGATCTCACAGTAATTTGTACATGTTCTATTAGGTGTAATTCACACGAATGACCACCTATTCTTTACAAAAAAATTGTGAAAATTGGGAAAAATCATTTTTTAAGCACGTGTATTCTCTGAGATCAAATCCATAATCGCATGACAATCACAATTACATATCAGCGTCTCAATGTGCTACCAACTGAGCCACACAAAACCCGAATTAAGATGCGGAAAAAGGTCGTATTTCAAGGATTTGGACAAACAACATATACGGGCATACTGATTGGAGGACTGGTTGGACTTTTCACATGCAATTTGTCTAAACCCAAGTGATGGGTAGGTTTAGGGGTGGGGTTGGGTTGGGTAAAGGTCATTTGTACAAATTCATATGAATTGGTAATTTGTAAAATATGTACGATTTAGCAAAACTCGTATGAATTAATACGAGTGAGACGAATTGTACAAATTAAGTCACCTCATAAAATATGTACAAATTGCCATGAGACTGGGCTGGTTTGTCCACTGTTTCACTTGGGATCCAAACCTAAGTAAAATACTGTTTTGCACCAAGGCTAGGAAAAAAGCCTCACTCTAGCGTGAGGCTGTAGGTTAAATTTAAACCCTTTGCATTTTTTGTACCCAGACACTCTCTCACCAAAGCTTCAGGTTTCATAAAGCATACACTCTGCACAGCACATACCACAATTGCTGGAAATTACATGGCTGTTTGATTTGGATGATTTGGGAGCTCTGAGGGGGCCGGTGGAGATGGTGGGTGCGGGCGAGGAGGTGCTGTCGAGGGGGGAACTAGAGCCATTAACCACAGCCAGATTTTCCCAATTACAAGTCCCCATCAAAGAGGTTGTTGTGTGCCAGCATAGCGTGAGCTAAATGGATGATTTACACTTTTCTCTGTCACTTTACATCAGTTGACAATTAGGCCTTGTCTTAGACCGTGTTTGAGTCCTACAAAAGCACACGTCAAGTCAAACTCATTTTTATTCTTTTTTTTTTTTTTTTTCAACACACAACAAAACAGGCCCTTGAGAGCCGCTGAAAAGGCTCCAGCCTTAAACAGAAGTTTTATGATGGACTGACAGCAAATTTTTTCCACGAATGCTAATAAGTGTTGGAGCTCTTAGCTGCCTTGGATGGAAATAAGAGGAGTTATGGCCAGAGTAACTAGATGATGTTTTCTGACCTGTAGTTCAATGAGAAAACAAACACGTTCCCACCAAAAGAAGTTCACTGAATCATTGCAAGTTTCTTCAATTTGCTGTTTCAAACTCTGAAAGAGAGTCCAATAAACATTAACTTTCAGCACCAAGAGCCTCCAGCTCCAAGAAGACCAGCACAGCTTGAACTTATACAATCTACTTTTGCTGGTCCTTCAACTACGTGCACAGATTTATCAATTTTGTTGGGCTATATGAAAATCACATTAAAACCATCGCCCACGATACTACATTTATTTTACTTTCTTTCTTTTTTTTTTACAAATCCTATATACATGTAGATTTTATTGTCGTGTCCAAGACCCTGACTTTCAAGGTTAAACTATAAAACTGTTCAATTATAATAGTTTTAGTAATTTAAATGAATATATTCTTGCAACAAAACTTTGCTCAGAACCACTCCAAGTCAATAAAGAGCTTCATAATGACATCGAAATATGATTTATGATGTAATGTAATGTGTGAGGGAACATAGAAAACTCGAGATAAGTTAACTTTTGACCTGAATATTTTTTCCAGTAATTATGTAATTCTGTCAAGTAATGGAAAAAGTGTGAAAACGTGTAATTGTGTGTGTTTAGGATACATCAAATGCATGCGGTGAAATTAGCCTTAGCAAGCTGAGCATTCCAAAAATGTCATTTCAACCACTAAAAACACATTTTGAAGTAATCTGAGATGCAAATGACTTTGTGGTGGAAATGTTGTGGAAAAGTGACCATAGTTGAAGAAAGTTTTATACTTGACGGGAATAGCAGAACATAGACAAAGTATATGCTGAAAATTCAATAGGAGTGCAGTGATCCGTATTTATTAGATTTTTGGAAGCTTTCCCAAAAAGAGTAAATGGCAAATGTTTGGACGGCATCATGGATCTCTTGTCAAGCAGTTTGACAATTGCAAAAGCGGAGAAGATTTTAATTAGACAATAAAAAAACAAGCGGAACTGCCTAAGAAAACACAGTCAAAGGAACTCGACAGGGGTCTGACATCTTTATTTTAGACTGGAGCCGCTCCTGCGTACGCAACCTGGGGTGTGATAAAATAACTGTGCTTATTTCACTTTGCAAGCAACAAAGCCTGAAGTGAACATGAAGATTTTTCAAGCCCTCTGCCCCTAATAACACCTGACACAGCCACACAAACTCTGTCTCTCATTAAATAGTGCAGCATTTCTGCGCAGTCGAATTAGTGGCCCTGCACCTCTGCTGTCAGTCTTTGTTTAATGATGTTTTGTGTTCATGTTACACACAGACGGTGGGAGATATGCAACTGAGAGAGTCCTCGTTAAGGAAGCAAGCAACTCAATTAGCGCAGTCAGAGAGCGCGGCCTAGTAACCACAACCCAGGAGAACCTGTGACCCCAACTCGGCTCTGAGCCAATCCGAGGCCCCACAAGCCTTCTACCCTCAAAAAATTAGTCTAAGCTATGCCGCCGCTAGCTTATCACAGCCATGCATCTGTGCCTTAGCGGCCACCTCCATTCCCAAGATTCCCAGACATCTGCCAAGGGGGAGACGGGCACCGCGTGAGCCCCACAAGCTGTTTAACCCGCCCTACAGCCGTGACCAATTGATTGCGCAAAGCAGGCCGGGATGCCTCCTCCTCTTCTACATGTGGGCGGGGTTAAGAAAGGGGGAGGGCAAATGCTTTTTGAGTATCCCAGCATGCAGTCAAGTCGGGCCTTGTCTCAAACCCCCTCAGTCGCTGCAGTTTGCTTTTGGACCGCTTTCTTTTCCATTCACCCCAACAGTCCCGCCCCCCTTTCCCAATCCATTTGTTTGCGTAAATAAATGAACAGCCAACAAGCGGGACAATCCGGTTCACATTTTCTCCTATTTTTCATGTGAGCTGGTGAATGCGAGGCAGGTCTGAATGGGGCAGTAGTCCATAAAAAAAAAGATTTTTACAGAATGCCGTGGGTCAAGTCTAGAGGTTTGACTCCTTAGAGAGATGCTCTCCCATTGAGTTCTTCAAAAACCGGCCCACATACAGACAGCATCTGTCAATTCTGAGGCGGTGAAAATCGATCCAAGCAAGTGAAAGAAGCAGGTTAAGAAAATGTCACTTGGTTCTGATTTAGGGGCAGACGCAAACACATCTTTTTCTTTCAAATACCTCTTTTTTTTTCCTGGGAAAGAATTTGTGGAGCTCGGCCATAAAACAGCTTGAGAAATTCATCTCCTATTATTGGTCATGACATTTAATTACTTAAAAAGGTTCCACATGGGCCCTCTTCAGTGTTGAATTTGATGGGCCATCAACGCATGTTCACAGCCTGAATGTTTCACCCACCCTAACACACACAAGCCTTAAAATTCATACATATGATACAATCACAAGTTTGAGATTTAAAATCATAAGTAACGTTACTGTAGAAAGCTGAGAAAACTGAGCTGCAGACGGTCAAGACTTGTATAATTGTTTTACACTTTTTTTTTAGGGTGCAAGAAGCAGAAACCGAAAATAAATAAATATGTCAGTCTTTATCTCCCAAATACTTCTGCAACTGGGGGAAAAACAACAGTAAAACCAAGCCACGCAAAGGGAGAAATGGGTGGAAAACTCCCAGAAAAAGCTGAAGACAGACGGGAACGGATGGGGAGACCAATGCCCTGCCAACGTCTGATCAAACGAGACACTCAGTAAAGACTTGTCTATCAGTTCTGCTCAGCAGGTAATAAAAGTCACAGGTCAATGCCATTGATTTGTAGCCCTTCAGACGCTGAAATTCAATGCCTATAACACCTCTCTAGTGAATGACATACAGAAGTGTATTTACCAGACACCCAAACACAGAAGACAAGGCTCTTGTTTTAGCCTATTCACAGTAGTAAAAAGACACTTAATGACGCACCAGTTGTGCTAAAAGTAGGGTGACCAGACAAACCCTTTCTCTCTCTCTCTCTCTGTCTGTCTCTCTCTCTCGGGCAGTCATGGCCTGATGGATAGGGGGTTGGATTTTTAACTCAAAGGCTGTGGGTTTGAGTCTCAGGTCCGGCAGGGATTGTTGGTGGGTGGGGGGAGTGAATAACCAGTGCTCTCTCCACCTTCAATACCCTTGAGACCCTTGAGCAATGCTCCCCAGGTGCCTCAGCAATGGCTGCCCACTGCTCTGGGTGTGTGTTCATGGTGTGTCCGTGGTTGTTCACTTTTATAATTATAATTATATATATACATTTTTTTTTTCACTCCTTTTTTTTTAGACATTATACTGACTTAAAAATCCATGTTGAATTTCATATTAATTTATTTAGTTAAATTTCTTATTTTCATTAAAGTATTATGAGTTGCCATTACTTACTAATCTTGACATATTTTAAAGATTATACAAATTATAATATATCATTCATATTTAAAAAAAAAAAAAAATCGTATTAACTAATTTTTGGTTTAGATCCATACAACAGTATGATGAGTGTTGTTAACAACTCTTTATTTATTTTTGAATTTAAAAATTAGCATTAAAAAATAATTAAATATAAAAGAATATTAAATAATAATAAATCTCAGTGAACTAGACATAGCCCTTGTATTCATTTCAGAAAGCTGTCCACCTCAGCTAAAAGCCTCTACATAAGACACATTGTAATTTTCCAATAATCCCCGAAGAAAAACCTGGCCACAAATCAAAAATCTTTAAGATAAAGATGATATCTGAGATTTTTTAGCTTTTAAAAGCCCTGGATAATAGCCTAATCTGAAAATAGCCCTCGATCATTTTGCCAATGGACTGGAGGATTTTCCAGTCTCAACGAACTCCATCGGTGCTTGTATTTGCTCTCTCTCTCGGTCACTCATTTGGAATGCATGAATATTATATCCTGAAACATACACCGCAGAGCAAAGGCTCTTAATGTTCTAAAGAGCACGTATACCCTCCGTTACAAGCAGCTAGATTAGCTGATCTGTATGTTCGCTCTCAGGCAAAACTCTTTAAAAATCAACAAACTACATTGTGCCGCCCATGAGATTCATCTGTACTCCATGTGATCCCTCTTAAATCGACCCCCACTGTACAAAGGAAACCTTTCCCATGTCACAAGTTCGTCGTCCGCAGGATGCTAGCGATAGCGTAACGCAACATGGTCATGTTAACCTGTCTCTTCTTAGACTTTATTAGGGAACTTCACAGTAGGGATCCATTATAACAGGAAAAAACCTAAAAGAGCGGAAAACGTTGCATATTTGTGCCAGATTTCCATGGGTAATTCAATATCATCTGGGTTGTAGCAGCAGCGACGTGAGGAAAGGAGAGAAATGCCCTTACAGATTCACAGCGCCGAACACATGCCGTGTACTTTATTACATTTCAGGCTCTGGGATGGAACTATTTAACAGCATTGGGCTCTGGAAATAACATAGTTATGTTTTATTTTTCTATCTGTAGGTCATCCTGGCTCTTATAACCTGGAAGAATATATTTTTAATACTTGGGTTCTGCTGAGTAGACACTATTCCTGTAGCCACTTTGCTATTTAGTTCAGCAATGAGCTCGGCCTCAAAACCATAGAAAATTCAAATAAAGGGTCCATGTTCAGTGTGAGTGCCATTGTGTAACGCCATCCCTCTTCTTTCCTTTTTTTATGTACTTTTTTTCAGCACTTTGTGAATGTGTGTAGTGGTCAGGTTACTTTTGAAGTGTCCTGAGGTACAGTACTATGAGGGGGGCAGAGAGAGGGAAGATTTGTTCTGCATGGGTGCATGTCTGCTGTATTCACACAACCCCTGAGGTGACTGCCTGTCAGTCCTGGATATGGAAGGAAAAAAAGAGGCTGGACAACAATACACCTTCTCTGAGATTCCTTATTGAGAAAAGGGCAAGGATTTCCCCCAAGTAGCATTTGTATACACCTGGAGTTGGGAGAAATGCAGCAAAAATAAGAGTGACCAAAAGTCGAAATTGTTAAATGACTTTCTCTCTATCTCCCTCTCTCTTTTGTTTTTTTTTTTTTTTAAATCTGAAGTATTATTTCTATTGTCTTATTTTATGTAGCCCTAAAAGAGGATTAAATATACATTTTAAAATTAAGTACTGTATTAAGAATATATAAACAAATGTTGAAAGTAACTTAAAAAAGAGAGACAAACACAATTTGTAAAAGAAACTAAAATATTTGTAAATATTTGCCATATTTAAATATAAAAATGTGTTTATCTACACACACACACACACACATGCATATATATATATTCCATATGGTTTGTTAGGATAGGACAATATTTGGTCAGGATATTATTTAAATTTCTGGAATATGAGGGTACTAAATATTAAGGAAATTGTCTTTAAAATGCATATTACCATAAAAATTAAGTTTTGCTATATTTACAGTAAGATTTACTAAACTTTACTTACTGATTTACTAAATTTCTTCATGGAACCTAATCTTTACTTAATATTCCAAAAAGATAAAAAGATAGATAATTTTGACCCATACAATGTATTTATAACTGGTTTTGTGCTCCAGGGTCACATATTAGAAATACAGTAAATGGTACAATTTGTGAACTGAAAAAAAAGCCTGTTTTTCAAAAAAATGGTTTGAAAAGCCTTTTGTGAATGCTTTTCACTTCTCATATTCCTGAGTGGGTCAAATTTTATAATTTGAAGAAATTCTAAGGAGCATAACGGGCACTCAGTAAAACTGATATAAAGAAAAACAAAAGTGGATGTTTTTTCCATTCTTTTACTTTGTTCTTTTCCCTTTCTTTTGCTCCTATCAGAAGGAAAACGAACATCTTCTTTTTACAGAATGCCACTCCACCACCGAACCACTCAAGTGATTTTTAAATAGCTTCTAGTGAGCCAATGAAAAAGCTGCAAACTCTAAGCATGGCCAATCAGAGAAGGATTTGTGCATCTTTGTATCTGGGCGTCTGCGCTGCTGCTTTTGGCCGTTCAGGGGTTTTGCTCACACTGGGCCAGTACGTGCCCTTATCGCTAGCCTGCCACGGCAGGGATTACATGCTACAGGCTGCTGGGAGCATGGCCCTAGCCATTTTAATCCAATCACTCATTAAAATTTCATGCAAATCCCACAGACAAACAGTGTCATGGCTAGTGATTGGGACGATTAACCCACCTACAGAGAGAGAGGCTGAAGGATGCCCTGAAGAGGGGATGAAAGGTGATCTGTGACGAGCCAATGACGGATCATGTGGTTCCACGGTCAGCACTTCGCCGTCTTTTAAGACATTCACAAGCACCCAGAGAGCCACGGCGGGACTCAGGTGATCAGCACTGCACCCTCACCATACACACATCCAGCACAACACTGACAGACTGATCCACACAGACACACTCATCCAAAACCAGGAGCTTCCTCTGCAGATAGCATTTATGGGCATCAAAAGCTGTTCCAAAAGGTAGATGCCTGATTTTGGCAGGCAGCATTCCATGCATCCTCTCAGTGAGGGCAATCCCAGAATGAATTGCCAAGTGAAGCTCAGTGAAAAAAAAAGAGAATTCCAATAATATATATTAAAACATTCTTAATATAAAAACTTTTGTACACAAATAATGTAATGTAATCTATATACACTCCCCGATACACACATAGCATTCAGGCCTCCCATCATGTTTAAACCATGCACAAAACCTTGAAACTGAAGTGCTATCTCAGGTGTCCTCTGCTTTGTAGTTGTCAACACTATTTCAGCAAGTGGATTTACCACAAAACCGTTCAAAAAGGGGCCCACATCAGCTGATGAATCTGGTTTAACAATTAACTAAGCCCAGGCTGAGCTCTAAACAGAAGTGAGGGAATGTGAGATTCCTACTACCTCTCCAACAGCTGGGTGCCACTTAAAAACAGCCATGAATGGCCTTCAGCAGACCGCTGCTGTGTATGTGTGTGTCTGAACAGAGGAAACCATGGTATCAGCAAAGGCATCTGGTGATGGCTGCTGGTTCCAGATGAGTGGCCACACAGCTTAACCTTTGACCCCTGAGATGAGGGGCAGAGGGGCAGCTGGTAGAGAGGGTCCTCACGTCCCCATCCCAGGACAGTAGGGCAGGGAGACAGCTATGTCTCCTAAACAGGGACTTGCCCCTTTAACCTCACTGCCCCAAATCCTTTTACTTTGCTCTATACGCAAATAAACAAATACATAAAATTGTAAATGTATATATTTAGAATAAAATTTAGATTTTTGATGATAAGCGATGCCGTAACGCAGTGTTATGCATTATACAATGTTGAAGTTCACAATAGGTAGTCTGTGCTAACTAGTTGACTTATTCTCTCTGAAAGCATCCCTAGTAATGTCAGAAAGACAGCGGTAGACCAATCATAAAGGACTGCGCAATCTGACCAATCACAGCAGTGAGGGATCACGGAAAGGAGGGGTTTAGACAGACTGATTCTTCAAACTACTTAAAATTAAATGTATTTTTGGAGAAAACTAGTGGTTTTTTTTTTTTATATTTTGGTTGGCCACAAGTTTCACCGATGGGATAATGTTTATACTGAAATTTAATTATTTCTGCAGTCATCAAAATATAAAATAAAAAACATAAAATATATCTTAGCCCAGTTATTAACCCACTTCAAACTGTTTCATCACATTCTATGGTTGCTCTTATACATAAAAACCCTTATACAACACTGAATAGGTATTATAATATATATATCCTAGAGCCAAGAAGTCACCAGTACAGACAGCAGACATTTGTAAGAACAGCCGTAAAGCTCTCTCAAAGCTCAGAGCGAAAAGAGAGAAAGGTCTTGCAAGCCGCTCTCTTCTGTCAAAAAGACAAACTGAGGACTTTCGCTTGAAGAAATCAAATCCTCTTGCAGGAGAGTAACCTGTTCAGAGGTGGCAAAGGAAGTGTGCGGACCACCTCAGAGGGGCCTTCGGTCTGCTTCTCTGTACTAACCCAAAACCATTTCCTTGTATGAAAAGATTCAAAATCTCCAGACTCTCAGTCAGATTCTTCTTTTAAGTAAACAATGTTTTAAAAATCAACTAGACGGTGTGTAGACTGAGTGACTAGTCTACTAATCAACAGAACTACTACAGAATCAGAGCCCTGTTTTCGACTCATGGAGATGTTTTTCACAAATAGCAAAACTTCTAAAATGTCCTTAACTAAAGACCAGGGCCCACTAGGGGGCTCAAAAAAGACAAAACAATAAATAAATAAATAACTATTTCTTATTTTAATTCACTCAACATGTTTTCTTTTGTTTAAATAATTATAAAGTGTGATTTCTTGACATAAACGGTACAATTTTAATTATTATTTAATTATTTAATTATATGTTTATATATATATACCAAACCAAAACATTTTCTAAAGTAGATTTTTTTGTGGAATTATTTATCCTTATCCTTAACTGAAAAATTCATGGTTACAAAAGGTAGCAAAACATAACTTAGAGTATGCATGGCGTTATTTTAAGTGTTAAAATAAAAAGATGGAAAAAAACAAAACACATTTAGCAAGCTAACTAAATCACTGCAGCCAAAAACATCAACAAATCTGCTTTAATGTAAGAAAAACCCTAGGCCAACTCATTAACAGAAAAGAGAGTAGTTGATCAACTTGTCTGTAGTTATCAATCACATTATACCACTCAAATAAGCCACGTTACTCATAAAAAGTTTGCTTAAAGTACTGCAAGAGAGAAAATACGAGTCTTACCCTTCACAAATAAACGGCAACTGGTCTGATATTTTTGTTGATCATTTGAGACACTCTTGTATGGGTAGCTACGCAGAAACAGTACAATGTCTTTGCACATTCTCATATCACGTCAACGAGAGCAGTGACTACACTCTTGTCCAAATTGTGTTTGTACATGTGACCGTGTCTCCAAACAGCTTTGCGATGTCAACAGTGATTTAGCATCACTCGAAGCAGAACAGCCCCGCTCTCGATTTATGAGGAGTGAAGCGAAAACCATATTCCCGGACAGACTAAACTGAATCAATTTTAATTGAATCATGGAATATCGCTGTCGAGAGCCTCTTACTAAACTTATATTAACAGGAGAACCTACTCGCTTCCCAGCCGGGGACGGCAATTATTTAACAAGAATGACACAGCGAATGCTAAATGAGAAGCGCTGGCGGAGCTAGAAAATTCCGACGCAGACCCCCGCAATGATTTCTTCTCTCATGACACGAGGCCATTAGAGATTGTTTTACGCTGGACGCTTTAACAGAAATTCGTCATTAGGCCAATAAAGAGCCATTAGTTTGGAAAAGATCTTACGCTGTCAAATCCGCTATAAAATATCTCTTAGAGATCGTTTGGGCCCTTTTTTTCCCGATCTTGAGCGATACTGAGCAGAACTGTACATGACAAGAGCAAAGCTGCCCAAATAAGGGAGCAACGAGAGAGCGAGGAAAGCCATTCATCTTCATTTAGTGCTCAGGAGAGAAATCTTAGGCCAAAAATTACTCTTAAATCACGAGGTCGCTGTTATAAGCAGGACCACAAAGCTTTCAAGAGCAAGTTCGGGTTCTCATGCTTCTAATTTAATGCATGTATGGACACTTCACCTACTAAATGCAAACTATAGACTTCTCATGGGAAAGACAGAAGCATCATCTCTGCTTTCAGAGAAAACATGATTTCATTGTGCACCGTTGATAAACAAACAGAGCATTTCAGGCTCAGTCTCTCAGTATACACACACACACACATGCATTCACTCATCTGCATGACTGCACACGCTCAAACATTCATATTCAGCTCAGCGACTCGGCTTATCCACTAACCCGCAAACCCCAGGTCCATGTTATAGACCTCATGAGTGATCTTCAAAAGGACGAGCAGGCTGGAAACGTGGGGTTTCCGCTCCGGGTTAACTACACCGGCTGAAGATCTGTGGTGTGGTTTGAAAAGCACGCTGCCTCTGCTTCTAATTGGTGTATTGATGCGACACTAAAACAGTTCACTAAAAACTAAAAAGTTCATCGAGAACTAAAAATGCACCCCACAATTCATTGCTGAGGGAGACAGAGAACCTGTCCTGCATTGAACATAATGTAGCTTCTGAGGAAAAAGGACTGAAGTCTGGAGCGCCACATCCGTTGGGGATTCACCAATTCTTTGCCGAGAAGATCTCAACCTTTAAAAACTCTGGCTTTAGAATGGCTTCCAGGTTTTTCCCCAAAGTGCTGCATTAAATACAGGAAAAAACACACACACACACACACACATACACACACACACACACACACACACATATATATATATATATATATATATATATATGCTTGTTTACATTTAACACTGAACATCAGCAGAATTATACTGACAAAGAATATTTAAGTCATCATCAAACCACAATGGGCCATATGCAGTAATATACCTTAAATAATGAAAATTTCATAAAAATATTAATTATTAATGTATACTTCTTAATGATTTTTATTCTAAATAAATTAAAAACTAATTAAATCTCACTTTTATTAAATCTTAAGTAAAACTTTAATATCGGTTGCATATTAGCCTATTATTAACATATCGACTGTTTATAAGCACTAAAAGTGCACATATTCTGCATGAACATATACACCATCTACACCCCTAATCCTACCCAATACTTAAACCTAACAAATACCTTACTAACTATTAATAAGGAGCAAATTAGGAGTTTATTGAGTCGTAGCTGGCTTGTAAATAACAAGAATTGGACCTTAAAATAAAGTGTGACCAAATATTTTATTTCACTCGGAAATGTGAGTATTTGTGTCTGGTGATGAGATAGATTAACAGAAACAAATTTAAAGAATAAATGTAAATAAATAAAGTAACAGAACTTGTTAGACATTCAAAAAACTCTCTACATGAGTACAAAAACCTTACCTTTTCCATGACAGATGCAATCCAAGTTGAGGCAAACCAGAAAGAGAGAGAGAAAAAAACAGAATTAGAAATGTTTCAAGGACATCTGACATAAATTTAGTTTTGATTTCAATGTTTTCTTTTAAGTAACTTGAAAATCTCATAGAAACTAACATTTCATTTTCTAAAGCAAACAATAATATTTGGTGGTTCCAAACATTCAGATTCTGAACAATAACCGAACAGGTCAGAGTGTTCGTAAGGTCACATACGTGCATGCTTCTAATGACGAGTTAAATCATGTGACAACAGTGATTGGAAAGTATTATTTCTGAAGAGGAAACAAAGTGAACTGGATCATATTTCACTTTCCACTGACTGCATAAAAAAGTACAAACTAATCATGAACATGTGAAGGTTGTTATGAGATCTTTTCTTTTTCAGTTGTTTTGTTGAGAAGCTGTTTTAAATGCAACTGTTGTCAAAAGTTACGCTCAATCAACAGTGCTTGTTGATTAATGTTAATTACCACAGAAAATAATTGTGACTCGTTCCACAGTTATTCAAAATCACAATTTGAGAAAAACTGGAAGTAACCGGCGCCAGCATTTGGAAGGTAAACTGTAAAGCTTATAATTTTGTCAAATCGTCTGTTTTATGAAAGTGTATGTGAGATTTTGAACATTTTCTAAATAGTCATTTTAGAGGTTAAACTACTGTTGTAGGTTAACTACATCAACAGAGCCACTACCTGACACCTGGCGTCAGCCAAGAGACAGACAACAGGAAAGAGACAAGTTTGCTCTTCAGTTCATTTCTACAAAAGGAGTTTACAAGCTTTATTTAATGGTACTTTACACAGACAATGCTAGCGATACAAAAACAATACTTTAGTACATTCAATTTGCATAACAATTTCTTATAATTTCGTAGAAAAAAAATCTTTTATTAAAACGTCACTGTTTATTACTAATTTGAAAACATTTGGCAACCAAATCACATTGTGTGTGTGTGTGTTTGTTTAAATTGTAGTCAGTTACTGATTACAAATTACATGTTGAGAATTGTAGTCAGTAATGTAAACAAGATTACTTTTTAGATAATGTAGTATTTTCTGACTACTTTTTGATTAAATTTCTGACATATTTAAATGGTGAAATCAAATGTATGCCCATTCACCAACATCAGAGAACACATGAATGCGTGGGTAAATTATTCAAATATTAACTTTAAATCTCAGGCTAAATGTATTAAAAACATAACATTTAATCCGTTACTATGTGTGTATAATATATACAAAAACGATATTTAAGTGTAAATAAATAAATAAATTGCCTTGAAAACTTTTTTTTAACAATATTGAGATATATACAGTACCATCAAATTTATTCAAAATATGAATTATTTTTTACTTGATTACGCCACATGAC
The DNA here is from genome assembly GCA_032357445.1 of Enteromius radiatus. Lineage (NCBI taxonomy): Eukaryota > Metazoa > Chordata > Actinopteri > Cypriniformes > Cyprinidae > Enteromius > Enteromius radiatus. The sequence goes on along the minus strand of JAUCMS010000012.1, from coordinate 10,271,905 downwards.
TTTTCAAAGTCACGTGAGTCAAAAAAATCAGCCAGCAAACAAGCTGTAATTATTTTCTGAGGTCATCTGCATTACGCCACAGATGTCGTCGATACAGCTTAACTCGTATTGAACCCTAGACATCCCTTTCTGGAGGATGCTGCCTGACTAGACCACCTACTCCTTTCCTGGGTTTCTCTTTCTCTAAAAAACAACACGCTCGCTGTTCTTCTAATGAGGTTTGGACACACAGTGTATCTTTCGTCAATGGGAAAGAAGAGGCCACAGGGAGGGAAGAGCTGAATATTCAGTCAGACACTTCTCAGGAGGACACATACGACAGAGCCTCTTGCTCTCCGCTAACCAATAAAACACTAATTGGTCACAGAACCCGTCTCCATCCAGACAAAGAAGCAGGACCCACCCCCACCCCCCCACCCCAGATTGAAAGAGTTTAGTTCTCATAGAGTCTCCATTCTTCCTCGCAGGAAGCCCCGTAACTTCAAGAGCAGCTCGGCAGGGGTGCAAAGCCTCACAAGAATCAGGAGTTTGTTTTAGAGACGCGAAGGGGGAATGTAGGTCTTGGGTTAACGATGACATGAAGCTCCACTTATCCAAGTGTTTTCTGCTTTTGTCAAGAACAAGTGCAGGTGCTCTCTCTGTAAAACATTTGATCCTAAAGGAGTTATTGAGGGGAGAACAGCACAGCAATATTGGATCCTTCATCTTTCGGGAATTCTTCTTTTCCCGTTCCTTAAAGAATGCTTTAGAGTAATCCAACTGAGCAGATGAAAGCATTTAAGGCTTCTTTTGGATCCGACCGAATGTGTGATATATTATACAGAGATGATTTTAAGAGAAGTACCGAGCGCAGATGAAATGGCCTTCAACTTTTTCGCATCGTGAGTGACACGGAACCCTGCGTACGCTGGGCTCATTTTTCATACGAATTGCTTGGGATCTGAGAAACGGCACATTTACTGGCTTCCCATCAGAGATTTTACATTTCCAATTACTCGAACATACACTTGCATTTTGCTATAAATTACAGTCATTTTAATAACAACACATCAGCCAATGTGTACAACGTAATGACAATAACTACTTCCATTAAACATTGGAATGGCAAATCAAGGAGGATATTAAACACAGATGTGGATATGGGTTTGAAAAAGTCAGCGAATGAAAACTCCCCCTTCTCAACTATACGCTGAATGGAAAGCGAAAAAATGACCAGTTACACATGCAATTTAGATTAGATATTATTACAAGGAATCACGGAAAGTTTGTGTAGTTTCAAGAAACATCATGTCGCTCTGAAATGCAGCGATGAAAAATTACTTCACAAACCAAGCCTCCTGTGGGCTGCAGACACAGCTGTCTCATATCTTTTATCTTTCATGCGTGCAAAATTTCACCCATCTATATTCTCTCTTTGTCTGTCTTTCCCTTCTTTACGTCTGTTTAAGCATCAGTGCCATGGTACACCATGTGACCCTGGTGTTTTCCTGCGAGAACAAAAGGCTTGGAGCTTCCTGCCCGCTCATTTTTCCACAGTCGGAGAGACCGTAGGCCAAATGCCCATGTCATGAATTTACTGTAGCGTGGGCGCTGAGCCCAGTTTAGCACTGTGGAAACAGGGAATGGGCCCCTCTTGCTGGATAAAGCATGGATAATGCAGGAGTATCACATACTTTCGAAGGAACCCTAGATCAAATTTTAGAATGACCTGAAGGGATTGTTCGTTTAAAATGTTAAATTCTGGCATTTATGCACTCTCAATTTGTTCTCGAATTTTTAAGAAAGACAAAAAGAGATATTCTGATTAATGCGCTGGTTGCTCTTTTCCATGTGGTTGCGATGAAAGTAGAAGGAAGCTACAGTATCAAACTAGAACTAAAGAAAACACAGATAAGGGACATGCACATTATAATTAAAAAGTCATACAGTATACATTATAGCTCTGGGTGCTGGACAGATATTTAAGACATTGTGGATCAAGTTGGTGAGAAACCGGATTGGAGAACTGGATTTGCAAAGAAATCTTTTAGACTAGTTTTGTGAACTGAATCATTTGATTTATTGAAATGATCCTAAGAGCAGTTCATTCAAGAGTTATGAAAATTTGTAAAACATCCTTTTTGTGAATTAGATCTTCTTCAGTCAGTCACATGAATAAATGCCAGGTTGATATTAGGGCAGACTTGACTGTTGGCTTCTCACAAAAACCAATCACACGGCTTTAAATAAGTGCCTTAAAAATTATTTATTTCAGCCACTTTTCAAATGCTTTTATGATGGTTTAAAACTTTTACCGTTAACTATATTTGCAAGGGTGAAAAACAAAAACTAGGACATTATTAATTATAAAATTTTCCTTTTATGTTCCACACACACAAAAAAAACACGTTTTAGTAATATGTTGTGAATATAAAGTAATATGAATATTATTTCCGTTAATAAAATATCTTTTTTTTTTACCGTCAGTTGATCTGTAAAACCTAAAATGTTGCTACAATAAGCTTCACAACTGCATTTTTTAATGTAGATTTTCCTGACACACACAAACACACACATACCCCTTCATTACCTGCAAACCAAAACACAGACAATCAGTGCTGCGAGCTCCTCTGGACCACAGCTCTTAAGAGCCTAATTTGCTGTGAAATACTGAGTCTTTCTATAGCAGGTGAACAAAAGCTGAAGGATGAGAGATCTAACCCCTCTCATCCCCCTCTTGCGTCCCTCACTCCCTTTTTGCCTAAACACATCTCAAAGGCTAATCAGATTTTGAAAAAAAATGAAAAGGTTTCCAAAGGACAAGCCCCATAATCCTGAACCCCACCCGCCCCCCTTTCCCTCCCCTTATCTGTGCAAAAAAAACCCCAAAAAGCGGCAGGAGTTGTGTTGCACTCCTTCCAACCTCCAATGACCTCACCACGGCTGGCTTTGTGAGGTTACCACAGGCAACGTTGGCCTTACTCTTGAGTAGCAGTTGGCTGTGTGGAGAAGCAACCCTCCTTTTGACAAGAACATGCACCACAGCCCCCTCCAAAATCCCTAAAAATACCACCCCACAGGGCTGGAGCAATCACTCTAGCTCCCTAGCTGTACAGTCTTGAACTCTGAGATAGAAAGATATTCAGTTTTATTTTGATTTTTTCATTTATTTATTCAGAAACCAGATAGTTGAGTTGATAGACTAATGATTCAGCTCCCAGTGGTACTTAGTTCCTGTACATTCCCTCTTACTTTATTAATAGGACATGTTCCAGCAGGTCAACTCACTGTGGGATCCTACAGTAATCACATTAAACGTGGACAGTCTGTTGCCTCAATGCTCCATAGTATCATTGCAACAACATCGCAGTGAAACAGCATCAGTGAAACAGCCACCTACAGTCAATGCCTCTTACAACTAGGGCTGGCACGGTTCATGAAAAAAAACCGAACCGTTCGGTTTGCGTGTCTCAATTCGGTGCATGCATGTATCGAACGGTTCGACGGTTCATGACATTCGCAATGTAGCCTCGTGCCCCGTATGTGACGTCACTGTGTTTCCCTTTCGCGCAAAAGAATTGAGTTGTCTACGGTGTGGAGAGAGTGCTGCAGGTCACAATACTGTACGTGTAGAAATGGCAAGTGAGAT
>JAUCMS010000012.1:10241514-10268177 GCA_032357445.1 Enteromius radiatus | reverse complement strand
TACATTTCTGGAGGGTTAAAGATTAAAAGAAAAAATAACAAGAACCGTACCGAACCGAAAACCGTGACCCTAAAACCAATACAAACCGAAACCGTGATATAAACTGAACCATGGGTTTTGTGAACCGTGCCACCCCTACTTACAACATGTAAATGTTGCCAGCGTTTTTAGTTCATCAGTGCTTTTTCCGTAATGCAGAGTATATGCGTACAGTTGTCAGGTTGAGAAGATTAAGCAAACCACTGGGCAGAAAATGTATCGATTTAAGAGAAATGCTCTGATTGGAGGATTTAAATTCTCGACATCTGGCAACCACCACCATGAAAGCTTGTGGAGGCTTGCTACCAGTGCAATATAATGCAAAAGACAAATTAAAATGAAACTGAATATAAACAACCAGAAATATTGCAAATGACTATGCTTAAGAAATTGTGAAAAATTAGCATAGTTTATTGTGCAGACTTAATTCTTTTCTTTCCTTTGAAAAACACACACAAATCGCAAGTTTATAATGAAGTGAGTAAATCATAATTTTCCATCTCTGAAAGGCAGACTGTCATTATTCAATACTTTCCCCTACCTCAGTTTAAAATGCAGTCAGAAAAGATGAAAAACATATACCATATGTAGGCTGACTAACCCCACTGAAGTGTTTACAAAACACGGCTTGTTTTGTTTGAGGATCCCGACCAGCAACAGTGACTCAGCCAATGGCATGAGTTTGGGGCGAGGCTGTCTGTTAACTCAGCCAATGGAAATCATTTGGAAATGTTTGAAAACACTCATCACTTTCACTATTCCAGTTGGTGATAGTAGTGACAGAAAAATTACACACTTCAGCTTTAAGACAGAAAAAGGCACAGGAAGAAACGAGAGAGGTCAGTTGTTCTTGGAAATCTCTGCAAGCTTTTGTTGCAATCCAGTCATTTGGTGAAAGAGGATCAATCACGAGAAGTATTAATCAACAGGGGTGCCTGCACTTTGTGAATAAGAAATGAAACAAAGAATCTGTGTCAGCAGTTTCATCTTTGAAACCTGAGGTGATTTTTTTTTGGCTTTCCACTATCTTTTATATCACTTATAACTTACCTCATTTGTTCTCAAGATTAATGACTGATGCATTGAAAGAGCATTAAAATATGTGTGTGTCTGTGATGATCATGGTGAGAGAAAAAAAAAATATATGCATCTGACATTGGTCCAAATGGAAATTAGGAAAAAAAAAAAAAAAAAAACATTAAAATATAGTTTATTTCAACCTATATAGCCTTAACCCTTTCAGCTGTGAGTTGAAAATTTTCCAGCGGCCCCCCCAGAGTGATTTTGTTTTGGCCGACCGTTATTTTAGAACTGTGTCATGAACAATCTGATATTCCGATTCACAAATATATGTAAATGAGTGTGTTTTGACGTTTAAACACCTTTGTAAATGATCTTGATCGTGACCTGTACCATGAGATGGGCGTCGCCTTGTTTGTTCGTGCCGTCCTGTCAGTCGGATTTCACGTAAATTCATCAATTTCATCAAAAAGTAAGTAGCCGGAGAACTGGGTGAAGAATAGAGTGAACTTTACAGTTACTTACGCTATGTGTATCTGATATGAATAAAACACATTGGCAAATTAAATTTGAATGGATTGTTATTGCTTCCATATACATCTGTGTGTATTTTATGAGCTCTAAATGTATTGTTTCTCTAGTGCTTATGTGTATTTAAGTGTCTGTGACCTAAAATATGTATTATGTGGTTAAGAACACTGTATAGTTTGATAATATGACACGCACAGTGCATGTTCCTCCTTGGCTCAGCACCAGCAAACGTGCGAAAGTTCAGTTATGCAACGTACGACATACCGCTCAACAGGTTAAAGATATATTTCAACCCGCAAAAATGTCGTTATTACTCTTCCTCATGTTGAAATGTCCTTGTTTCTCACCAAAGCTATTGTATTTCTTTAAAAGTCTCATTTAACAGCATACAGTTTTGAAACAACATAATGGTGAGTAAATGATGACAGAATTCTCATGTTTGGTTCAACTATCCCTACCATCTCGACCCAAGCTCAGTCTTCCGAATCATTAATTTAACAACCACTGTCTGTTCTCGATCCAAATGGAATGAGACTTCCAGCCGGGTTGGGAGAGAGAACCCATCCTGACTTCATCATCCCATTTGTCAATACTCGCAAATAAAGTCTTTTTCGGCCTATTGACTGCAGATTGCCGATGCGGGGTGCGTTGTGTGATTGCAGCTCGCTAATGCGGGGAGAGAGGCGCTGTGTAACTGCAGATTGCCGATGTGGGGAGCACTGCGTTCTGTGACCGTGCCTCCACTGAGACAAACAAAGCAGGTGAGTGAGAGGCGGAAAAGGATGTTGCGGAGGGGAATTCGGCATCCCACTTCATCAGAGAGTTCTTATCCTTGTTAAAGGATTATTGATTGGAGAAGCTCATTAAAGCCTCTTTTCTGACACATCTCTGAGAATCGGCGGCAGTAACACAGCTTAATAATTTGTTACTCGCTGGCCTTTCTCTTCTGTGCAGCTCCGATGAGATTTATCAAGCCAGAGATCAGTCAAAAGGCAGGCAGGATCCCTCAACGGTGTTCACGCCGATCACAGAACGACACCTCTTGTTTTTTGCCAAAACTAGTTTTTTGTCAAGCAGCAGATTAAAGGATTTGTCCAAATATGAACCATTTACGTCACGTCGTTAAAAACCTGTCAAGGCGTTCAGAAGAGATGTAACCATATGTTATTTGTAAATGAATCACTTTTTCAGATCTTTACAATGAATCTGAAGGATTCGTTTACAAATTAGACTGATCCAATGACTGACTTTGATCCTCACAAAAAGCTTCTGTATGACTCCTGAAGACTTTTATGATACCCGAGTAGCAATTCTTTTTACTTTTGTATGGCATCCCATTCTTCACAAAACATTCTCTTACCTTCTTTTTATTGAAAAGAACGTCTGAATTATATTCACTCTACAAGGACTTGATGCCTACTTTCTAAGAGCTTCAAGAAGAAACACAAAAACACTTTTGACAACCTAAGAAACTTCTTCATAAAAGTTGTCTGAATTCAATTTTAACCTGTGAGTTTATTAATGGAGCAACAAGCAAGCAGATTTTAAAAAACAAAATGGAGTTGGAAAGCGCGGTTATAACAAGGCCACTGACAGCTAGTCATCCATATCTGCAAGCGGCCATAAACTACGCTCAGGCTTTGCTTGAGACTGAAGGGGCCCCTTTTATTAGAGCACTTTAGCAGGCCTGGAAAATCTGCCCAGGGTTAAAGAACACCATTTTTCTTGCCATTTTCTTCCTGAGGGAAAAAAAATCAGCGGCCAAAGTTAATCTAAAGAGACACCCACAGGAACAGCACCGAATCCAAGAACAACCCTTCAGTTTTGTCTCTAGAGCGACTGCAGCCAGCACTGAGGAGAAACAGCCGTGTGAAGAGACAGCTATGACGACCCTTGAAAAGGTCTTGAGGCGACCGCGAGTCTGTAACTTTAGAGTGCATGTGCCCATGCTTTAGTCTAATACTGCTATGGGTTTACATTTATCATGGGAGTATAATGTTACAGTGAAGCCGAAGAGCATGACTTCAATTTGAAATTCCTTTAAATGCTAAAATATGTAATTGTTAAAGTTAAAATCATGAGAAAATGACTCATGAGAGAATTCTTTTAATGAAGAACTGTGCATATTGGATTTATATCAATTAATTATAAATAGCCATAAGAAACATTATTTCCACAGTAGATGTATAATTATACTATACTACCATAAAAACATGTACAGTATATTGTATATAGAGCTTCAATAACCAAACAATACACAACAACAATTTACAATAAGGTGTCATAATAAAGAAATGAAGCGATGGGGTTATATAACCAACATCTCTTTGTTAATACAATGATTTATTGGATTTTTTTTTTTTCATACTGTACTTATTTTGCAGGTAGTCTTGTAATAACAGGATTACTTACAGTCAGCCATCATTATGCCCGAATGAACCCCTTCAAGCATGACAAGTCCTGATTCAGCCTGTTAGGTTTTATTCATAATGACCACCTGATTGTAGATTATGCCTAGGGCCTGCTGAGGTTTCTATGGCGACTATATGTTTCTGTTAACATCTAAACATAGATCAGCTGTGACAGAAGCAAGCTCAAGGGCCTGAATCTAACAAACCCGTCTACTTGTGCACTTTTGTACGACATGTAAATACGCTCGGCGGGTAGCACCAAAACGCTGTCCCTATCGAGCTGAAGGATACTATTTTTTTGAGGCGTGTGGCCATGTTTCTCTTGTCCAGATTAAATCCTCAGGCTCCAGAACTGAGAGCCACACGGAAACAGTCCAGCGCTGGCTAATCCGCCGTGGGCTGTCAGCCTCTCACATCCACCCGTGAGTTGACGGAGACGGTTTGAGCTCGGTAACAGACACGAGTTCATTAATCACCCACCGATTCTCCCACCGTCACATCTGACAGACCGAGCAAGCGTGTTTGCCAGAGAGCCCGACGTCCAACTCATGCAACTTAACACAGCGGGTTGGGGAAAGAAAAGCAATAATGAAAGAGAAGAGGGGGGGCTGGGGTGGGGGGTCTCACATTGGCGGCGTGGATCCGTGCGCTTGAATTCATCAGAACCTGAACATGTGCTTGGTTATTAATAAGAAGCTCATCAAGGACACTGGAAAGGAGCCCACCACTTCGCAATTGAGACTCTGAAATCAGGATCCTCTATTCTTTCTGAAGCTTTGCCCACACTTTACTGTTGAGATTTTTGGGAACCGTGAACCGGATTTTGTCCAGTAAAATACCAGAAGTGTGCAAAATTCATAACTTTTGGTTCCGCAAGCAGTTCTGTTGCGAAGTGAGAGAAGCCCTGGGTGTCATGGAAAACATGGATGGAATCAATTCATAAAAATGGAAGCAACATGGAAAACACTAACTGTATCCAATCTTAAAACCCAATCGACATGGAATGCAACCAAAAATTGAATCGATGTGGAAACCATGGGTGGAATCCAGTCATGAAAACAGAATCGACGCGGGAAAAAAACTGTCGGAATCCAGTCATGAGAATGAAATCAATGTAGCAAAACACGGACAGAATGCAGTCATAAAACTGAAAACACGTTAATAGAAAACACAGACAAAAGGAATTCATAAAAATGGAAAATGTGGACAGAATGCAGTCATAAAAATGGAATCAACATGGGAAAAAACAGGTGGATTCCATTGATAAAAACGGAATTGAAATTAGAAAACAAGGACAGAATCAAGCAATAAAAAAGGAATCCAATTTTTTAACAATGGAATCAACGAGGAAAACACAGCCATAAAAACGGAATCGTCATGGAAAAAAACTGTAAGAATTCAGTCATAAAACTGGAACTGATACGGAAAACACAGAAAGGTTCCAGTCATGAAAATGGAAAACACTGACAGAATGAATTCATAAAAATGGAAAACAAAATCCAATGAAAAAAGGGAATCGACATAAAAAAAAAAACACACACACAAAAAAAACAGACAGAATGCAGTCAATGATCTGCATGCAGCGTTTTGTTGGCATATCTTCATGCGAGTAGCCTAATGTTCATACATTTTCAGTAATATTTTTTATGTAAAAATATTTAATGAAATCACAATCATTATGCAGAAGTGGAACCAGGAAACTTCTTAAGATTCCCAACCGTAGATGTGATGTCACAATCAATACATCCGCTGTAAGGTCACACAGTCCTTTAAGCGATGCCCTTTCTTTTCTATTTCCCCCTCCACCAGAGAAAAAGGTGCTAATGTCATTAGTGAATTCACTTTAGGGGATTACCTCTGAATTAGAGGACAGTAATCCTCATAGATCAGCGCACAACATCATATTTCAGCTTTTCTATAGGATTAGCACGATGCAGCGCTCTTCCTTGTGTAGTCAGATGTGGCAAACACCTTTGACAAGGAACTGACTCATGGGGTTTTTGAAGGGTGTATAAAGCTGCCAAGAGCATGAATCATTGTGCGCTAACAAAAATCAGAAAAGACATTTATCAGGTCCGAGATGCCTCGTAATGAGAGCGCTTTAATGACTCAATAAATGGCAGTCAGATTGAAAAGAGAATAAATTAAGACAATTAAATCGAAAAAACAAAAAAAAAATCAAGTAAAAAATTAACTTTTGCTTAAGTTGGTGTCCTATTCTATAAACGTTTACACTTTTATATGGTTGTGAACTTTGTGTCATAAAAAGGTCAAATTATCTAATATCTTAAGAAACTATAACCTTACACACAGTTATTTGACTCTGTGAATCTTTTTTCCCTACGTTTCAGCATGTTGGATGGACCATATGACTTTGATTTGGCAGACAAAACTTGTTCAAATATTAATAAGCTTTGAATAATTAATAAGCTATCTCAAATGCGTCACTTCTAGATCTCAACAACGTCTCAAACAGTGCTTACAGTTCCTACAACATCTGCAATCAGTAATCAGAGATGACCTTTCATTCAATTCTTCCAAGACTGAATTCCATGCACTAAAAAAAGATAGTTCATCCAAAAAATATATAAATTCTGTTATTATTTACCCTCAAGTTGTCACAAACCCGTATGAGTTTCTGCTCGTTACAGTTCAGTTGCTCGTCCGCACTGACTTTCATACTATAGAAAAATGCATTATGGAAGCCAATTTAGACCAGCAGCTGTTTGGTTCCCAACATTCTTCAAAATATCTTCTATTGAGTTCAACAAAAGAAAGAAACTCATACAGGTTGAGGGTGAGAAATGAGGACTTCTGGTCTCACTTGTGTACAGGATTATTGGACTGCTTTAATTTGCTGACTTAGAGCATCCCAAATCTCAATACTTCCTTCAAATAAGATAATATTGACAATGATGACAGACTGATGTTGTTCTGTTTGATTGACTAAAACAAACTTGCCACACTATGGAAAGTAGAAAAAAAAACAATGACAAATTGGACTTGACCACTGCTGTCTTGTTAGCCCCAGCCTGAAATGTCAGTCATTTTTCTACTTACTCTTATAACGTCAATGCTGGAGCTTACACAGAAAGTACGAAAAAAATCCTGCAACAGCATAATCGTGTAGAAATACATGGAAAGATCACGTCTGGGACAAGCGAACACATTCTGACAAGTTTGCTTGTAAAAAGCGTATTTACAAATTAACAGGAACAGGCGATTCAGAAATAAGCAATAATTATGTGCCTCTCACATCTTCAGCGGCTTGTGCTGCTCTCTGGGCTCACAGGGACGAGTCATTAGTGTCATCCGAGGTGAGAGAACGCAAAACATCGAGAGCTCCATCCACACAAATTAATTCAGACGTAAAAATGAATTACAGCTCCACACACACACACACACACACACACAAACAGCCTTCTAAAGAGCATGTGAGAAAACAAACAGCACTCTGTGAAAATACAAACGACTATATTTAACACTGCTAATCAAGCGGTCATCAAAACCATTACTTAAGCACGCCGTTTAATGAAGGAGAAAGAGTTAGGAAGGTTGATTATGATGGTGATGATGCTAATTAAAGCACGTTCCCAGAAAAGAAAAATGCACTAAATTCATCGTGTTTGAACAGTGGCTGAATTTACAGTTTTCAGTAAGGCATTTGTCTGCCTAGTAATTCAGGATAAGAACATGGCATTAATATAAGCTCACCATTTGGGATCTGTCATGTAAAGGACTGCTTAGGGCGATTATATGATTGAAAGAAGTCATAACACTCAAGTATTAAAATTTATACTGTATCACATTTTTATAATGGCTTTACAATGATCAATACTGCTTGGAATAGAAGTGCCATATTAAATTTGTTCACATGCAAGTGCGTGAAAAATGTATGATTTTAGTCTGATGGTTTATGCTTAATAATTTAAAGACACAACTTTTGTTTTTATAAATGTGTCAAAATGTAACATATATATATCTCAAAAAAGTTAATCAAAGTTGTCAAGAACACATTTTGGTTTTAAGACAACTTGGATGATAGGTTTTGATACACTTCAAACGTACACTACTGTATGCATATATATATATATATATATATATATATATATATATAAACATAAAATATGACATGCTGTTCATATTTAACATTATTCTTTCACTGAAAAATACTTACTTTGCAGTGATTTTCAGAAATACAGAAATGTCTAGATACCATTTTTTTTAAGTAGAAAGCATGGAATCATAGTGTCTTGTTAGTGCATTGTTAAAATCTTGCATGATTAAAAAAAAACGGCATAATTTTACAGAATCCCACAAATGTGTAAATAATAATAAATAGTTAAAAAGTAATTAGGAAATCAGTAATCGTGATCTTTTTATTAAGTTTCCTGCATGCCTGCTTGTGTGAATGAGAAGATGCATCTTAGAAAGGAAAAGGAGAGGTGTACAAACGTAAGGAAAAATATTGAGAATAGGCAGCGAACAGACGTCCATCCAATTTCAGCTAGATTCACTCACTCTGACATTTCTGGCCTGGCCAGTGGCGTGTATGTCCAGTTAGCTGGTGGGCAGGGAAAAGCATGACTGACTGCTTATATCCACAATTACCGAGACAGACTGTGCTTGGACGAGTGTGCCAAGGCATAAACGCCTCTGAACTTCCCAACCAAAGCACCAGAAAGCAAATTCACACCATCCACGAGTCCACTCCCACTCAGGACCTCAGCCAGGGAGAGAGCAAGAGAGACCAAACCGAATTTATCAAATAGGAGCGCGTTCGTTCTCTTTCACAGCGGCCTTCCAGTCACAGCTGTGAGTCATTGTGCGCAACGCTGCAAAAGAGAAATGGCTTTTTTTTTCTTTCAGCATTTTCTTGGCTCTAACAGCTAGACTCTGTAATTGCAGTAAGTTAGGCTCATTTCTCTGTAACAACACTCAGTCACTGTGTTTAGAGCAGGACATGGCCAGCGCTGGGTACATTTAAATGGCTGTAATTAATAATTCTCCAGAGAGTGAGTGAATTCACTTCTAATCACTAAGTTTCTCTGCCAGCCGCTGCCCAGCATTCCACCAAAAATGAGCTTTACCCAAGCGCCAGCTTCAGTCTTGCTCTCCATTTCGTAACCCAACTCCAACTCGAGTGACACACTGACTAAAATGGCATTTTTAGAGAGGACCATACTAAATATCAGTGAACTTCTTATTTAAGAAAGTCAGCTCCCCCTTGGCTTATTGATCACCCACATAGCACCTGCTGGTAGATGCCATAACTACATCATTATTTGGGCAAAAAGCATTTCTCCATCGATGGACTGGACATGTTTTTTTGGGGTTTTTTTCAAGCAACATTAAGTATTATGTTGTAGATATTTTATAGAAACTATTTTAAAAGGCTCTTAAAAGCATCTTCTTTTTTCATATCTGCTATCTTTGACGTCACCGCTCAGGTTAGTCTTGAGAGAAAGAAGTGAAAGTATACATAAAAAAAGAAGCTAGAGATGTTTTATGGGGAAACGAAAGACTAAAGAAGACAGATATTGTCTTAGCTACCTTGCAGCATCAAAAACGTAAATAAAATAAAGAATTTATAACATTTATGTAAAGTTATGAAATCTAATATATAAATAAATCGACATAAATGGAAAGTAAATAAATAAAATAGCTAAAGAAAGTTGCATATTTCCAATAACCCTTAATATTAACATACATTCAATACATGTATTTAAGATGTTACATTATTTATTTATTTTTTAATAAATTTATTTTGTTTACGCATTTTAATATCTACCTGTCTCTATCGATCTGTTGCTCTATCTCACCAAGTAAACCCATAAATACTAAATTAAAAACAAATAATTACATTAATAAAATGCAATTAATAAATAGATATGATTTAAATGTACAGATAATATATTAACACACCTTAAATGATTAAAATAATGTTTGTTTGTTTGTTTGTTTTTTTATTTAAGCTATGTTATGTTTTATATATATACTGTAGAAGGAGAGAGAGAGAGTGCTGCAAACGATTAATTCCAATTAGCAAAATAATTAGAAATTGGAAAACAATTAGTATTATTTACACAATATATGTGTGTGTACTGTATTGTATATGTATTGTTTATATAAATACAAACACACACAGTATAAATTATAATATATATTTATATCTATCTATGTATCTATTTATAATATAGGTTAGAGCTAGAAGCTGTATTTAGAAATCCAAGAGCAGTGCTTGACATTCTAAGCACATGTTAAAGTCAGCGAAGGACTGTAATACCGCTATTCTTTGATCCTGCATCTCTGCACAAAAAAAAAGTATTAAAAAATTCATAAATGATTCAGCCTTTTTTTTTCTAAAGCATAACCCTGCTGTGTTAGTGTATCCATACCACAATCCAAAGAATTTAGGGCTCTTCAGCCTATCTATGAATATGTATAAACCTAAATCTAGACAGACAAACAAAACAATCTTGAATTCTTAACTAACCTCACCAAAACAAGAAACGTCTCCAAAACGGAGAAGAATTCCTCATCCACGAATATCACTAAGTATCACTTCATGGACACATGTATACTATGAATTTTAAGAAAGATGAAAGTAGAGAGAAGCGCTAATATACCCAAATCAAATCCAGATCCGCGCCGTAAACTAGCCAACCTCGTGCTTCAATTTTGCTTCAGAGCAAGGACGCCCTGGTGAGGCATAAAATTAAACCAAAGTCAAAACCTTCCTCCCCGTGATCTCTTACTCTAGCTAGCAGAGGCCTGGCAATTGCTAAAATAATATAGTTATTTTGGCGAAGGATCCAGTCCTTTAGCTATAAATGTACGGGCAAAGAAAAGGGAGCAAAAGAGTCACCCGGTTCTCTGAAGGTGTATCTACAATGCTAAACAGGAAGCTCACTAAGGCCCCAGCATTCGTTAGCTTTGCCTTTGTGGACCATCTTTCTCTTACACCCCAAACACAAACACACACACACACACACACATCAGTAATACTTCAGCACCATATGCAGAAAGAAAGCTGGTGAAGGAAGCATGAATAATTTATAGAGGCCTGTCTTTAAGAATTAAAGCATGCGAGCTGAAAGCCCCAAATTGTACCACCTTAAACAGAGACGAGACACAGGGCGAGGGGTAAAGGCGGCCCACAAGGAGAGCCGGTTTTGGGGGGAGGGGGCGGAGCGTCTTTCTCCGGAGGGTCTTGAGCACCAGGGCTGTCTGGAGTGTGACAGCACACAGACTGAACAGGACCTCCGAAACTAGGATGACTTCCTTTTTTTAGTGTGTCCTCATCCAAACCCACCGTCTCTCGCTCACTCGTTACGTATCTGGCAGCTTCAGGAGAGAGCATTTGTCTGGCTTCTCTGCGGGCCGTGTTCATCATATCATTTCTCCAAGAGCGTTTCATTTGGGAGCTACAAACGGCCCATAAAAAACAAACGAAACAACTGACCTAAATCACAGCAGTATCCCACACACTCAGCTCCCCCAGATTATATCAGAGCCTCCCTCTTCCAAAGAATGCATTCAAATTCATTGAACTTGAGAATCGAACTTCGAAAGGAAATTTTGTCAGTCGAAATTTAAAGAAAGACACTCCAGGTGAATACAAAAATTATTTCCCAAGCTGATTTTAATGTTTTTTGGTATTACAAGTTTTCTGTGAGGCTATATTTAAATATGCTAATTAATTACTGTCTAATTAAACATGCGCTAATTTGCATACCTTTCCAGAACGAAGAAAAAAAAAACTGGATTATACCAGGTTCAAGATTCTTGTTTAATTTCAATCTATATATTGACATGTTAGAGTTACAAAGGGGATATATCTTAAAATACAGCCAGAAAAAAATTTAATCAGGAGGAATAAAATGTTTATAAAAAAGGTGAATTATACTTCAGGAAATCCCTCTGATGTGGATTAGGATAAAACTGTTCGGTGTAAATGCTGCTAAAGTAGAAATGTTGTTCAGCTACAGTTTAACGTTCACTTTAGTTTTAGTTTTAAATGTTTCGCCCAAAATCTCAAAACTTCCAAGCAATGGCTTACCTTAAGGTTGTATCATAAAAAAAAAGAAAGGAAAAATCTAATCACCATTGACAATTTTGTCCAAAAAAAGACAAGTTTGAATCAAAAATGGATTCCTCATGATTTTGAAAACTTTTTATATAATTCTTAAGACGTTTTAATTTAAAGTTTGCACAAACTGAAAACTCGCCCTGTCTTTTTGGTCTCTAGCATATGATACTGATCGTGTTTTGAATTCATCTCATGCATCCATTTCACTTTTTGCCTCACAATTCTTAATCAAAACATACACTCTTGGTGAAATGACAGGTAATGTTCCTTAATTTCCTTAAACATTTTGTGTACGTAAATCGTGTGCATTCAGATCTGCCTCCATCCAATCAGCAACCACCAGATAAAACCAAGTCTGTCTCACTCAGAAACCACTACTTTGTTTTTATTGTGACCTTAATGGAAAGTTATTTTTAAAAAGGTTCAAATATATGTTGAATTATCTTCTGTTGAACATGAAAGAAGATATTTTGAACTAACAAAATACTTCCATGGGAAAACATACTGTTGGGTTACACACATTCTTCAAAATATCTTCCATTGTGTTAAACAGAAGAAAGAAACTAGACTGCAAGGCGGCTACCATCGGCTTCGAACTAATCCATCGTCTTCCTTGGAGGAAACAAAGCAGAGTATTCTGGGTATACACAAAGCGTATTGGGAATCTGGCCCATTAATAAAAGCAGAGGCCAACCAACACCGCCGCCTGTGAAGATTTTACATGTGTCTGTGTGTTTGTGTGGGCACGCATGATATATGTGGCGTCCCCAAATGTGTGTGATCAAGCAGCTGGAGTACAGACAGAGAGAGAACAAAAAGTAAAACTGTGTGTGTGTGAGTGTGAGTGTATGTGTGTGTGTTTCCAACCGCGTATTGTGTTAGTGTAAGTGAGTGTATAATGTGCGTCAGCCTCGGAGCAGAACCACTCATCGGTAATGTGTGTGTACGGGAGAGAGAAAGGTGAACGCTCAGATAGGGTGCCTGATTATGTATGCATTGAATAAAAACTATTTCCCTGGCCAGCAGGCCTTCCAACTCCGCCCAAATACTACGACTCCCTTCCAACGTGAGGAAGGAGGAGACGAGAGGAGCCATTTGAAATGGCCCTCAGGATACGCATCACCCTGCGCCGTGAATGACAGAGGAGGCCACTCCGACCGCTTCCCCGATCGCTATCCCTAAAAAAACACTTTTCCGCACAGTAAGACATTCTGGCCTGCCCTCGGGGGCGAGCGGAGACACACAGGTCTGACAGCGCTTCGGCAGAGGGCAGGACATCTCAGCTGTACATTAATGTCTCTTCGAAAGAGACGTTTCTTGTAGCAGACAGTGTGAAGGAGAAAAACAAGGGGAGAGGATGAAGAGAAATTGATTAAAATATCTCCGCTTTTGACAGCGATCAAACTGACACAAATCCACAAGAGCAAATTCATTCCAGCTCATCAGCTCCGATATGCCACTTCCTCGAGTTCAGCTCTAGAAACGCTAAACACGATGATCTAATGCGTTACGATCCCATCATGTCTACTCACGACTTTGGTGCTTGCAAAGAGCCAAGCGGCTCATTGTTTCCTTACTCAATGCTGTATTCAGTAACTTTATGTTTTTATTTGTGTTTGCTGCCACATAGCTGCTCTTGGTGTCCAGTTTGGCCCAATTCCACATGTCTGGCTACACACTGGCTTTTTAAAGCTGTAACTGATGATACAAAATGTAAGTCACCTTATGTTATTCTTTAAAGACCCTTGAAACACGTAGCGTTATTCTATGTGGTGACGTAATCTCTACTGAAACAGGAAGACAGGGCGTGACATATGAAGCTGCTCCACCCCCTTTTTAGAATAGCCAATAGCTTTTTGTTGATATCTGCTCAGGCCAGAGCTGTTGAGCTCAGTAAAGATGCATTTGACAGCAACAGTCTAATAGATTAGCCCCAGATTCAATACGAAAATTTTATTATGCAGCTTAGGCTGCGTAGTTTTAAAAGTGTAATCGAGTCTCTGGGATATTTATAGTGTAGGGGGCGAGCTCTTTGGATTCTAGTGAGCATTTGATTGGTCCTAAGATTTGACATCAAAAAAATAAATAAAATGTTAATCTTTTTTGGTGAAAGTGATGAACTGAAATGTGAATTTTGTCACTGTTTTGGAGCACACTGGCTTATAGATAACCTTCAGATTAACATACTCATACTAACACTCAAATAAACTTTCATTGGGACTTCCCATCATGTGACTTAAATAAAACATTTAAAAAGCACAAATGATTAAAAATGGTTGACAAAAAAATTACTGACAAATTAGTATATGGGTTCCATTTAGCTATTTTTACTTGAATTGAATTCACAATTAATTAGAAAAATAATAAAATTGGTCAAAACACATATGAGTAGTACAAGGATTCAATAAATTCTAGAAAAATTGCAAATTAAATGATGGGATTAATTGGCAAAAATCACAAACACACACAAAAACCTAAATGACAATAAATGTAAAAAAATACAAATTTACATAAATGTATTCAATAATCATCAAATAAACTCTTTGTATTTATTAGAAGCCAGAAGACTTTAAATACTACTTATATCCCTATAAATCACCAGGGGAAATATATATTTATTAATTCATTCATTTATTTATTTAAACAATCCTATCAATCTACATTAGTGTTCAAAAGATAGTGGTCAGAGAAGAGTGTTTTCTCATTCTCACTAAGGCTGTATTTATTTGGCCAAAAAACAACTTTTGTATGTTCACCTGATGGTGCTATTTGGCAGAGTCTTCAATTCAAGCACTGAGAGAGAAACAACAATCAGCGTTAAAATCTCTCTTTCTCACTGTTTTTCACACTGCGCAGATAACTTATTTCGTTCTGGATCCAATCTCATGTGACACGCTTCCACTCGCCCGTAGAGGGCAAAGGTGGCCCTGCAGTGCCTAAACCATCTGTATCATGTGAATTACTTTGTGGTTTGGGCTAACAAAGGTTACAGAACATGCTATAGACGTTCAAGTTCCTCCTCCGAGTAAGTAAGCACATTCTCTAGTATGAGTGAACTGAGGACGAGTGTTTTAAAGGGAACTACAGTGTATGGCGAGGCGAGTGTAATCCCGTAATCCTGACCTGTGTAGATACATCAATATTTGCCCTAGGAAGACATCTGGATGCTGCACCTTTATGGGAGAAGTCTCTATATCCTTTTATACCATATCTATCTCATCTCAGACACTGCGAAGGACACAGTCACTTCTACAAGCAAAACAAGGGAAGATGTTCCTGCAGCGTGTCGCTTGCTGATTGCCAACTTACCAGTGTGACATTTAGGCTAGTCTGAAATAGAAAATCTACCTGAAAAGATTAACTATAGCTACCATGACCACCCGAGCAAGAAGCACCAGCACTACTGGTTACCAGCATGGTGTTCTATAATCTCTATATTAACCAGTTAGACTCCACTGGTCATCCAACATTCACTAACTAACTAAATAAATGAACAACCTACCCAGCATGCACCAGTCTAGACCAGAAAGTCCTTCAACTTTCTATATTACCATAAATAAATAAGGTTTTATGTCCCTTTTATCTATTGTTTGTTTGTATGCACTTAAAATGTTTGAAAAAAAATCTCAATACTAGAAAAACATTTGTGTGTCATCAATGATGGCATGGCAAGATTCAGACGGTGAAATACAGTACAAAATATAAATTAAGAATTCATGATATTAAAAACTATTTGTTTGTGTGTGTGTGTAGTATGTCCATATATACAAGATTTACTAAAAAATAGATTTACTCATAAAAATGCACATAAGTTACATGCGGATAGATTTTTTTTTTTATCTTTTCTCATATTGCACACTCATATTTTTCAATGACCCATGAATGTTGGTCTTGGTCTAGGCAGAAACAATAAAAGCCTGAGAAAAAGAAAGTTCATCCAAGCGGATGAAAATTACAGTTTAATGCAGAAAGACATCACCTTTAACAGCAATGGTCTCAAGTGATGCTCAATTTCCTGAAGAATGAGCTCACATGATGTGTCCAATAGCTCACGCATTTATGTAAGGCACATTTATGACTAATAAATTTATGATGGATGGACATTTCAACCGAGATGAAAACAAAGCTCATGCGCCATCACTCAATTTGCATCCACGGGCATCGCCGCGTAACCGGAGACTTCCGTGAGTGAGCACTTCAGGCCAAATTGAAGGCGTTTAATGCGCAATTCAATTTGGCTGAGTGACGCAACTTCGCAGATGGACGCAAAGCGCTGATTTATAGCTGTGCTCTAAGAGGTGAGGTTTAGGTTTGAGCACATAAAAAAAAAGAGAGAGGAAATGGGAGAGGGCTTCAGCTGTCTACTGCAAACCTGCTCCCCGTTCCACCCCAATCCCGTCTTCAAGGCAGCCATGGGGAAATCGCCATGGCAACTCCCACCTGGGAGCACTTGTTAACATGAAAGTTGGAGCGGAGAGGAGAAGGAGAGGCTGCTGTTTAAATGGAACGGCTGCAGGCTCTGTGTGTCTCAACAGGTTGAAGGGAAGAGACAGACGCCAAACAGGAAAGGACTGGAGTGTCCATCCACCACCCAAGAGCTCATGCGGCTCCCGCTCTCAAAGGAAATCGGCCCCCGAGGATGAGGAGCGCAGGGAACCCGCAAGGACGGGGACGCTTTTGCATCCATCATCGCAAAACAAGAGCTGTCCAAGTCAAAGCCTGAATACAAATGGCCCAGATCTCTGTTGAAAATCATCTAAGGCACATCATTTAAGAAAAGCCTGATGGTTCGGTGCGAAACCGAGCGGTTTAAGTGACGACGAAGATGAGAGAGATTTTCAATTTCGGTCGGTAACGTGGAGGTCATTATTTTTCTTTGATGATACCATAATAGAGTTGGCCGGGATATATATTCAGAGCGTTCTGGAATAGAACCACATTAGCGCTAAGATACCTTTCCATTTCTCAAATCTTTCTCATTTGTCCAGACCACAGTCCGGGAGGGGCCGCAGACCCCATGTCCCAGAGGGCGATTCATCCATCTCATCACCTCTCATCACCATCACATATCAATTTCAGAGAATGAAAGTTAAGCGACGGGACCAGGAGTGAAGCTCTCTGACGTAGACCCCTGATTGGTATTTCCAAGACAAAGCTGTCCAGAGGAGCCCGAGGAGCTGACGGAGAGCCGGGGAGCGAGAGGTTATCCGAAAGGAGTTTTAAGTCTTTCAACTACCGCAATTTATCCTGGAAAAGACTGACAGGAGAGACAGTTAGCATTGACGTTCGGTTATTCTATATGCTTCATTTTTTAACGCTATCAATCTGGTTCCGCGAGTGAAGGAAAGGCATAGGTAGCGGCACTGAGGCCCACTCGGATTCCATCCGAACCGCAGGCTCTCGGACGGGAAGAGCGGGGTTCATGTGCCGAGAACTTCACAAAGTCAATTTGATTCGCTCTTCCTGCTTTTAAACCAGCAGTGACTTTGAAGTGCTGCTGACAGAATAACATGTCCGGGGCTGTTTTAAATTTTCAACACAGCTCCTCTTTGAGCCTGAACCGCCGGGCCTGCTGCCGTCCCTCAGTTTGTCGGACCCCTGATTCGAATTCTCCTCCAGCTTTGAGTGTTAATTCTGTGAGAGAGGCACAGGGGGATGCGGACAGGCCCGGGGAGGACAGGCCGTGAGGCTGGATGACAGGTTACTGTTATTCTAAAAGCAAAGGCTATTTCTTACACTACTACACATCAAAGGTGATGTAACAGGTTCAAAATCCATGACAGACACTGGCGTTAAAAAAAAAGAAAAAAAAAAGGAGAAAACGAACAGGTCAATGACAAATAGGAGCATCCATGATAAAGAAAAGGAGAAAAACTGAAAAACATCACACTTTGAAAAAAAAAACGTTTTAAATATTTCTTATGGTAATACAAAACATTGAATTATTATTATTATCTGAGGTACATTCACACACACACACACACACACACATATATTAGTGCTGTCAAACTAATCGCGATCAATCAAAAAATATATATATTTTTTGTCTGTATATATATATATATATATATATATATATATCTCCTATATTAAATAAATATATATTTGTGCACTCAGTATATTTATCATGTATATATAAATGCAGTCATACAGTATATATTTTGGGAATATTTACATGTATATATTTATTTATATTTATTATATTATATATAAATACATTTAATATACAAATACATATACATAATAATACATAATAATTTACATATACATAATAAATACACACACTAATATACACACGCACACACACACACAGCATGTATATAGTAAAATATGGTAAAAAACCAGCAGTTATAATGTGAAAAAACTAAGAAATTGTCAATAATCCATTTTGCAACTTTTTAGACACTTTATAAACTGAAATTAATGCTAAAGAAACAATGTTACAGCCATGAAAATAAATGAAAAATCAATTTGTATTTTTGCGAAGAAAAAAACGCAATCTATTTACAATGAACGCTCTTGTGGACGATAATCATTCATCAAAACAAATCTTCCTCTTCAGAATCGCACTGCACCGCAGCAGAGAGTGTTTAAATAATGCATCCTCTTAAATAATGAACAGATTTCAGCCGGTCTAGTAGTAAAGATACATGCACTACCCTCTAATGAGCTTTCTTCTACATTAAACGCAGCGCTTCCAAACATCTGAACCTGTGCGGTGCCAAATCACTGCTCGGAAAGTTTACAATATACATGCACTCCTAAACACAGCTGTAAACTTTAATTACCGAACCAGCAGTGCAGTAACACACAATAAAATGCTTGATAGCTTTCCAAGGGTATTTTCTCGCTGTATTCACCTGCTCTGGCAGTCACCGGACATGGCGCATGTGGCGTTCTGACAACAAAAATGACAGACATACGATGCAAGTATATACAGGAACAGATCAATGGGTGCCAGTTTGTTTATAACAGTGCTGAGGACAGACTTTTATTATTATACGAATGCGTTCATTCATGTGTTAATCGAAAGAGCGTTTGCTCATTTTTAAGTCAAAACTAAAATGTAAACATTGAGTTGAGAAGCTTATATATTTGCTAACTTTCCTTAATTAAGTGCAGGGGACAAAAACTGGCCATGAACAATTTATTCCACAAACAAACAAAAGCGAGGCTGCTGATGTAGCTGATACATATTAAATTCTGCAATAAAGAAGCATTAGCACTCACTGCCGTTAATAAAATATGAAGAGGGAAATTCAGCTCTGCTAATATACAGTTACTGCATGCCATTAAAGCGAGCAGTTAACATACAGCAAGATGGATATATCTACATAGTATGTGTAAATTGAACATGGACATTAATTTCCAGCTAAATGAGGAGTTAGGCCAGCTAGCAGCTTGTAATGCGCTCCTCATTTCTTTGAAACTGAATTTATCAAACCGCCCAATGTACTATAATCGTTCCAACACAAAACAGCAAAAGCAAAAGTGTCCCTTCTAATAGTTCAGCCCAGCAGTTTATTGAAGTGTCTTATGGCAATTAAATCCTGAGCTCAAACAGCCGAGCCATGCAATGTGTGGGAGCCCCTTTAATTAAAGGCAGGGAAAATTAGTCTCAAATGTGCAGCATGTTCAATTGCTTCTGCTCGCTTAGTTCAATGAGCAATGGACCGAGATCAGGTGGGTTTATTTGCTCTCAGGGCCGAGGCTCTGTAGAAAATACACACAAATACTGAGTCAGCTTTTCCAACATTAAAATATGTTAGCCACAGGGGTGCTTACTTTGGAAGCCATTTTTGCTGAAAAAAAAAAAAAAAAACACAGAGGGACAGCTTTAACTAACAAGGCCAAACCTGAGTATCTGTGTGGGAAATAAAACATTCAAGGGTTTTTCACAATTATTTTATTAAGTAACATGTTTATGTGGTATACGCATTAGCCGGCCATGTTTCCACATTTGCAGCATTTATCACTGTCCATTCACAAGGGTCCCATGTGAAACTGATCCAGAACTGAAAAACAATGTAAAGTAGGGCAGTTTGTTCATCGAATTTGCTGAAGTAAATGTAAATGCATGTCATTATCAACATGCCTTTCGCCGTTTTACATGCAGATCTCATCACATTTGATATACTGCCGCATATAATACGACTGAAATATGCCTACCAGGAAAGAAAAATGTATTTACAGTTCTTCAGTAATTCCCTGGTGCTAATTCTGACTGTACTGTTTATTTGCAATACAGTAGCTTCAATATTTTAATTTCAATACTTTTGAAATATTGGCTTAATCCCATTATCATTACTTATGAAATACAGTACTAGGTGTTTTTCTATTTACTTATTTATTTATTTGCAAGGATGGGAACATTCTAGAAGTTTCTATAACATTCTGCAATATTCTGTAATATTCTAGTGTTTTCTGGAACATTCCAGAACATAGTGGGACTAGTCATAATAGACAAAAATCATACATTATACACTTCTGAATTTTGAATGGCTCACTTTTGGTAGCTGTTTATGTTATCAGCGTGTTGTTTTATGTTTTTGCAATTTTTTATGCACAAGTAATACCAGAATAGCTTTAATAGGCTACAGTTTTAATTTTCATGATCATCATTAATGATACAGACAATTAATGTGATTTTCAAAAACATCACATCATGCTTCATTAAAAAAAAAACTTGCCCTTTCTTTGTAATTTTTTTTTTGAAGATCTAATCTGATCAGCTGTTTTTCTTTTTACAAACGTTCGAGGTCCAGGTTAGTGCACTTTGCACCAAACTATCTAGATGAAAAAGAACTGTACATTTCTTTGTTTTTTTGTTGTTTTGAGCAGAACCATTGTAGTTAGTATTTGTCTTTTATCATAATCTATTTCAGAAAAACCTGGGTTCGTTATAAAAAAAAAAAAATCTCTTCTGGTCTAAATGGACAGTTCTTGGGCATTGTGGACCAGATTTAATGCCATTAGTAAAGCATCTGGCTGGACAGGACTAAAGAGAGAAGAACACCTCTCTAAAGTCTCAGTTAGAAACTCTCCATTCAGGATTTTTTTCCCCCTGGACGTGACTAAAGACCCTAGCACAAATTCTACATCCAGTTTCACAGAAGGGTATCCAACATCGCCTGCACTTTCGTGATTGATTCCAAGTTCAGAACCGCAATTTCCCCAGCATGAAGCGCGCTTCTTGGGGAGAATGGTCTATGAGTGCGCTTCCAAACTTTCATGAGTTTGTAACATTAACATTAAATCAGAGAGCAAACTGAACCTCTGCCCCAAACCGCAAAAAGAGCATAATAACCTTCGAGCCGAGCAAATATCTCGCTCTCTCCACTCCATCTCCTCCTCCTCCTGGTCGGATCATCCCTCAATCCATCCTGCCTTCTCCTCCCACAATGCTGACAAGCAGGCCCATTGGATTTATTTATTTATTTGTGTCCCCTCCTCACCAAACCTCCTCCCAAAACCTTTCCACCGCCTTTCATTTCCACTCCAAACGCTGAAGCCAGTGAACCATTTCCATAATCTCCATTAAACACTTCAAATGGGCCCTTTAAGAGCGCTCTCATTTGCATAATCCCATTAACTCTCCTGTTATTGCTCTGCCTTTACCATCGTCCTCTGCCCCGCTTGCACGGCCGCCCCAAAAAAATGGAGAAAAGAAAGGAAGAACTAGGTGGGTTTAAGCCAAGGTAAAAAGAAATCAGAGGAGATGGACTCTTGCAGAGGAAATCGTTTCATAAACAGAGGATTGTGGTAGTATTAAGCAGCGATTATGTCTGATAGGTCAGTCAAGATAGGCTTTCTAGTTAGGCTAATGACTAACAACAAACTTTAAAGACTCTTATTCTGTATGGTGTTCAACAAAGCAGAAGGTTAAAATGCTAAAACCATTTGTTATGAGCAAACTCAATGGGAACCAATCAGTTTATTGGCTATGAAGGCACCCAGCCAAATTTTACAACACAAAAAAAATTGAAATTGAAACAATGCATTTATAAATGAAAACATGAAAATACTTAACATTTCATGCTTTGTTGCATCTGACTTGTGAAAAGGCCTTTAGGAAAAAAAAAACATTAAAATTTCATTTAACATATTAAAAGGTCAAATAAGGTTAATGTGCTTGCTAAATAGCATTTAAACCACATGGGCTTTGCAATTAACAATGAGAAAAATTATAATCTTACCATTTTAGAACGTGATTCACAAAAACCTCAATATCAGAAAACTGACTGAAATATCAGTCAGCGCGTGTGTCTTTAAATAACTGACTTCTACACACGTTACACATTCTCCCACACATCCAGCCCTGCACACAGCTGTGATTTTCCTGAGAAAATACCCACAGCAGGCCGTGATACATGAGAAAGCATGTTCTCTGCCAGCATATGGGCTATCAGAGATGGCTACCACGGTAAAGTAAGAGGCTAAATGTGGTACATAGGAGTTCTGACCTGGTGCAAGATTTTCTTTTGCTTTGCTTTTCCTTTTTTACCCCCATTTGGCCTCAATAAGCAATCTGTTCCTTTTTTGTAATGAAGACTCCCTCCAAGTGCTACTGTGAGCAACAGAGAAACCCCCAAAAGAGAGGAAACTGATGGTTACCTGTGTAATGCATGTTGACAAATTCAGTGCTAGCCTTGGGTTACAGTGGTGGGAATTCACACCAGCAAAGTCCTGAATGATTTCTGGCCAAGGGTAAGCAAAGAGTGACGGAAAGCTCAGAGCTGTAATATCATGTTTCAGATTCCCAACACCCTCCTCCACCGAAAAGAGCTTGAAGGATGTGGGGCCCCCGTTTCAATGATACATTGTACGTACACGTGTTTACTGTAAGCAACACTTATCAATCACTGGCATGTGGTTCCGTATCTGACAGTGTAATGGTTTTAATGTACCGGGAGGCCGGAGGCTGTGTCGAACCGGGTCTTTTTGATCAGGAAAGCATGTCTTTAAAAGTGCCATTACATAAATGCATGGCATAATTCATTCCATTTCTTTCTACTCGGATCCAAATAGCTCGAACCCGTGTGTAACTAGGTCTCATTCCCTGCGGGTAGGGAAAGATATGAACAACAGTTATTCTTTGGTTTTAAATGATTTATGAAAAGGCTACATGCAGCGATCTGAAGTCATCCATAATGAACAGTCTTCGGGTACTAAAAATGCTTCCATTTCATGAGTACATACTATATTACTCGACAGAAATTAAACAATGTATATCAAATCACAGGCCGGCAAAAGACAATAAAGAGAGCGTTGTTTGTTTTTCATTAGAGAGAAGTCTTTTTTCTGGAGTGAGGTAATAACATAACGTGAAGTTTGCAGAAGGGTCACCGTGTTCCCAGATATGAGCTTTTTTCTAAGTAACCAATAATCAAAGCATTCGTTTTGTGTGTCTGAACTGAACAAGTTCACAGCATACAAAAAGTGTCCCTTGCACAGATGGCTCAAAGTGATTTTTGTCCACCAATCCGAACAGAAAGCTGTATAATTTCACATCAGCGCTGATTTTAGACAATGAAGAGGCAACAGAATAGGACAGTTCTATACAGGACCAAAATCCCTGTCAATCTGCGTTTGGTGAAGTAAAACTATCAAAACATGTTGAAGAAAGATAAGAATACTGACTTTTTACCTGACACCAGTATTGGGAAGGTTGCTTTTAGATTATAATTTATTCTATTTAAACTGTACTTCAATAAAAATTAAGATCATAAAAATCTGTCATTTGTAATCGTTAACATTTTCGTAAGTAACTGTAACTTCATTATTTCTCATTAACTGTCCTACTTCATATTAGGTGGCCTTAACTACTATGTACTTACATTTAAATGAATCTTTTGGTACAATGCACTTATTTTGCACATACATGTTTTTACATTGACATTACTTTAAAAATTATACCGTTGACCCATCCCTTAACTCACCCTTAATCCTACCATATAACAGCAAAAGTGTTTTGCAATACAATATGAACACAATAAGTACATTGTACTAATTTTGGATGCAAGCACATAGTAGTTAATGCCACCTAATATAAAGTGTGACCCATTTATTCACAATTACTTAATTATGTTATGTGTAACTAGTTGCTTCCCAACACTGCTGGCCACACAATCAAGCCAAAATAATTAATAAATAACATGCAAGGGTGGGACACAAATAGACAGCCGTTCAATTTGTTCTGCGAAGCTTTTGTTCCAAATTCGTTCTGCAGGCACAACAAGGCCATCAGTCACCCTGCTCCCCGGTTCTCTGCATCGGTCATTAAAAACTCTGCCAACCACAAAGTAATACCAGTAAAACTCCAGAGTGTTTTCGAACTCTCACGAGTGTCTCGAGTTTTCTGTCAGATATCAGACATGCAAAAGCCGGTGTGTAACAGTTGTGCCATAACTCAGTGCGACGATGTGATTGTGACCGGAATGATACCCCGAGGCCATTCCACAGTGAAAGTGTTGCCCACTGTCCAGGGCTCTTGAGCGGAGGAGAGAGTGGGTGTTGGGTAAAGGGCCCCCTGAGAGACAGGGATTAAGGGCAGCATTAACAAGCCTGGTGCTCTGTGCCACCGCGACGCAAGCCGGTACTGCAGAGGCCAGCATTCTGCATAGTGCAAACACCGGCAAAGCCAGGAATGAGTTTCAGAGTGGCTAAAGAGGCAATATATCGTAATATAAAACTAGTCGCTTGTAAAAGAGCAATAATCCCTCTGCCATGTTCCCCTGAGTACCTCCGGATTTAGTAAAGTTTGTCTAATGGACAAAATATGTCTCTTTTAGTTTCCGACACAGTAAACACGTTGAAAAAAAGCCTGTAGTGTAGCAATACCTCCAATCCTGAACTGGACGGTAAATACGTATTAGCCTTTTTAGGTGTTGTGAAGTCTTAAAGCACAGTTGCCTTTTTCAAGGCAAAGAGACTCTATTCAAGAGTCATTTAAATAACAATCGAAAGTCTAGTCTTCTATATCCGTCAGCTTAGATGCAGGCCGGTTTGAGCCACTGGCTTTTGAAGTTGTCCGAGTAGTACTCAATGCGTTTTATTGATGCCACCCCCTTCTCCGGCACACAAAGCCCATCTCAAGGCCGTAGTCTGTTGAAGCTGATCAGTCATGCAGACTGGTTCAACTAACAAGGCTTGATTTCCTCCAAAAAGGCTTCGAACAAAGTGCCTTTAGCCCCCCATCATCTCCACGGCCCTGAGAGTTGTCTCAACTTTAATTATAGCTCAGATGGGCGTAGTGCTGGAGACGTGGGGGCCCTAGTACTGGCCAGCCCCACGGACGCACCTTCTATGGGAACTCTGCTTAATTGCTGCTGCCGAACTCTGACGGAGGAAGAAGTGAAGGAGGGGGCTGCTGCTGCTAGACCTTCGAAATCCCTTTTGTAAAAGCTAATGTGGCAGAAAAGACCCTTGCAGCGGAGTCTCTCTCTGCCGATTTAATCCCTGTGTGTGGAGTGAGCTCCTCAATAAAGGGCTCAGTGGCCCGGTGCTTCCGAGGATTTCCTAATTGCCCATTCTGCAGACAGATTAAAACGGCCTCGGCCAGCACCTACTAGCACTTAGAAAGGGAGACTGGAAGGGATCATTCCAGGATGAGCCTGACACTCTTCCTCGGGCGTCAAACGTGTCCACTCTCTGGGCGCAAACACTCGGGGGTTTTGTAGCTGAAGTTTCGGATCCGCAGACGTCACCTAGAGGTTACCGAAAGATCAACTCTTTTCGGTTCCAAGGACCTCTCACCTTCCCAGTCCTCTGGACGTTTAGATCACTCAGCGCACCATGAGTCACCACTCGACTCTTGGTCTCCCTCCAGGCAGGCAGTTCAGTGCCCTGAAACTTCCCCCCACATCCAGGGGAGGCCCCAAATGCTCTTTCTTTTTAGACCATCAAATGCAGACCCACCGAGATCACATCTTGAAAAGTCCTTAGCGTTAGGCGTGGTTATGAACCATGCTAATGACCCATGAAATTCCCTCTTTCCTCGACCCAAGCAGAAGCAGCAGCATAAGGCAGTGGCTTTTGAAAAGCATTAAGTGCTCCGCTGCCTAGTGAGCAAACGGTTACTTTGACCACTGGCTACAGGTTTCGGAAAAAAAATAAAAATTCCTGTGACCGTTTCATTTCCTCATAGCGCTTGATATTGGAGTGTATTATACTTCGTGTGCGGGATTTTTTTCATGCTAGCTGTCGTGAGTTGATCTAGATAGCATACGGGAATGGCAAATGTCATATTCCTTGTGTGTCCGAATGGGAGGTTGTCTAATGGAGAGGAACCAGTTAATCCTGCTGACCGTGATGCATTGACATGCAGAGCCGCTGAAGACCAACAGCCAGACATGTGGAACAGATGAAGGACAAAGAGATGAGCTAATGATGCAGTAAGGAAGCAGAAAACATAGCAGGAGAGATGCAACGCACACTGCTCTTCCAAAATCTAGTTAGCATTTTAAGGTATCCTAGGCTGCCTCTTTTTTGACGGGCTCTCAGACAGAATTGTACTGTATGTATTCTTCACCAGAATGCATTGCATGAGCTCAGTGAAATTAATCTATGAT
>JAUCMS010000012.1:10212188-10241414 GCA_032357445.1 Enteromius radiatus | reverse complement strand
GCAGAAAACATAGCAGGAGAGATGCAACGCACACTGCTCTTCCAAAATCTAGTTAGCATTTTAAGGTATCCTAGGCTCTCAGACAGAATTGTACTGTATGTATTCTTCACCAGAATGCATTGCATGAGCTCAGTGAAATTAATCTATGATTTATTCTTGAGCTGGATAAATTATAATATGCAATCATTCAATATTGAAATGAGAAAAAGTTTTAAATATTACCTACTCTATTTTAAACTGTATACACTACCATTCAAAAGTTTGGGTCAGTACAAATTTGTTTTGGGAAAGAAAATAATATAATATAATAATTCAGCAAGTATGCATTACATTGGTCAAAATTCAAAGTAAAGTCTTTTGCATGTTTTTTTTACATTGTTATTTCACAACATTAAAGGGACAGTTCACGCAAAGATGAAAATTCTGTCATTAATTACTCATATTGTAAGACCTTATTACATTTCTGGATCTTGATCTTGGTAGTAGCCTTGCTATCTATGCAGGGTCTGAGAGATCTCGAACCTTAACCCTTAATCTTAATCTGTTCTGAAGATGAACAGAGGTATTATGGGTTTGAAATTACATGAGGGTGAGTAATTAATGACAGAATTTTAATTTTTGGATAAACTAACCCTTTTAATCTTTTACTGTATTTTTTTAGCAAATAAATGCAACCTTAGTGATAGCATAAGAGACTTCTTTTAAAAAAGACAAACAATTTATGTTTTTCAAATAAAAAATATTTTAATTTAAAAAATAAAAATATATTTTTTTTAAATCGATCAGTTGATGTTGGATATATATTAATCAATAGATATTTAAGATATATAAATGTATAGTACATCTGCCCTTATCTAACACTCACTTAATGTTATTTAAAAAAAACAAAAAAACAGTAATAATTTAATAAATGCAGTCTTTAGTGAATCTTGAATATGCAAAAAGTATCAATTTTCTATATTTTTTTTTTTCTTTTTGACATGATAGCATTTTAATAT
Source organism: Enteromius radiatus (assembly GCA_032357445.1). Lineage (NCBI taxonomy): Eukaryota > Metazoa > Chordata > Actinopteri > Cypriniformes > Cyprinidae > Enteromius > Enteromius radiatus. Next base: position 10,240,416 of record JAUCMS010000012.1, on the reverse strand, counting down.
CCCACATTACCATGCTTATTGTGATTTGTGAGTGCTCTTTATATTTATTAATTTTAGATTATTGTTCTTATTGCATCTCCTATTTATCCATATGAAAAATACTACAAATCAGCCACGAAGTGGTCACACATTTTTCCTCAGGATGGAGTTACTTATGTAGCCCTTATGCAGCAAGGCAACTCACTAGGTTTAGAAACAGAGCTATCAGTGTTGACAATATTCTTCCACACACATACAATGAAACAGCACATCTGCGTGACCCAAAAATAAGACATTAGGAACTGACAGAATATAGACAGATTATGTGTCTCACTGATGTGTTTGGTTAAGTTTTTTTCTTCCACCGGAGGGTTAATGGTGATGGAATAAGAGGTTAATGACACTGAATCTCCTGTGATTGTTGCCATTGTCACTGAACTCCAAACATCTGGAAGAAAAAGGATAGAAATGGATCGTTCATTTGACCTTGAGACTGCCCTCAGCGTTGAGGAGAATTCTCCATCATAATTAACTATCTGGGTCAAACTACAGATGAGGAAAGGTTACGATCAGAAGTTTCCCTGCAAGTTTAATGAAGAACTGAATTAAACAAGCCCAACGTTTTTCTGTATCCCTAATTACATGAAATTATAATTTTGCAATAAAAAAAATATATATAATATAATAAATACATAAAACAATACACCTATATTATGATAACACAATAACAATTTTTGCATACTTAGGTATCTGATGAAAATGTGCTTCTATTCAGACATTGAAAGCAGAGTTAATGCTTAAGAGTGAGAAAAAAACAGAAATGCATGATTTGAAAATCCAAAATATTAATTACTGAATTTAAAAATTATTCATCTAATAACGCAACTCTACGCAATTTTATAGAATATATCTCCGTTTACACAGGCATTTAGATAGTGAGGAAAAAAAATTTAATTATTCACACTAAAATAAAAATGTCAGCAATATTAATAAAAAGAAATTAATGAAAAACGCAATAGAATAGAACAGAATAATATTAAAATTTTCGGGAAAATGTGGTGATCTGCTTAAAAATATCATTATTCATTTTATAAAGCTCTGTTTTTTTTTTTCTGTCATTCTCATCCAGCTTGAAATCAATTAAATGTCATATATATTTATTAATATATATTCTACCTCCTGTCTTTTTGCATTAGGCTATATATTTAATATCGCTACTGCGGAAACAATGATAATAATGACATTACAACACAATGAGAATTATGCATCCATAAAATCAATATCAGTAGAGTAATTAAGCATCCAGGCTTGATATTCAAAACGGTTGGAAAATTCACAAAGAGAATTGAGGTACGGCCGTCCATAAAACCGGCCGCTTTGATGAATTCCAGCTTCCCCTGTTAAGAGCCCTTTACCTGTCAAACAAATGATTTAGAGATGCAGTCTGTAAGATCAGGGATGTTTTAGTACTAAAATGTGAACAGTTCCCACGTGGCATTTGGAAAAATATCATATTAAAAAAAATTGTAACGCGGCACTTTAGTTGAATGTAGTCAAAGAGAGAAGCCGGGGGAAAAAAATACTTTCACAAATCTATCAAATGTTACTTAATCATTAGCACAGTGATGAAAACAATGTAACCACAATTCATAATTACATAAGATTTGTGACAATGGTTGATCAGAACAAATCACTACGCCATATTTTATTAATCAAAAAAAACAAAAAAAATAAACTATGCAATATTTATCCAATGCTCTGATGAGTTTTTGGCTTGTGCTACATGTTTCATGAATGAGTTTCATTCGAGACTTCAGTAGAATTACACAATAATTAATTTCCAACAATAATCTTTCTTTATCAGCAGACATGCAGTTTCTTTCCTCCCCCTTGAGACGTGGCTGGGGAGCCGAGGAATTCTGTAGGAACCTCAAAGCCCTCTGGAGGAGTTTGGCTTTTCGAGACAAAATCCTTGGATTAAAAACACATCCCTCTTGGGATTTTCTCTGTGTTTGGCCTTGAACAGACCAAAGTCCTGCGAGCCGTCATCAAGCCTTGTCACACAGAACATGATGCATGTGATACTCATAACCAGAACATCATGTGAACAGAGAACGTTGCTGAGAATCCTGCTCATTCACTAAGACGCATCCAAAAACACCAACGGGAAACATTTCCAATCCTAAAAGCACGAAACGCTTCAAAGAACACATTCTGTCAAATTAAAAACTAATATAATGTCGTTCAACATGTGTTGAAGCCGAAGCATTAAATCACCATCACCAAATACTATTTATTTCCAAATAATAACTGTTTTCAGACAAGTTACCTATGTTTCCGATTGGCAAAAATAACAGACAGCCCCGCCCCTGAGCTCACACCATTGGTTGAGCCGCTGTTGCTATGGCAGGCTGGTCGAAACTCGCAAACAGAGTTTGTTTTGATAGCGCCTCAGAGACAGTGTTTCAGGAATCAACTCATGAATGTCTAACTTGTAGTTAGCATATTAAAACGGGATGCTACAAAGTATTTAATCTTCAAAATACAAACACTGAACGTGTGGCCAAATGTTTGTCGACAACAATAATGTGCGGGGTGTCAATTGCAGCTTTGTTTTGGACCACAATTGGTCGCTGGAATGGCGCAATTGAAGAGAGTCTATAGGCCTAATCCTGTTAGCATAGCACCTGAGTTGAAATGGCTAATCCTGTTTAAACTCACAACACAGCCCAGGTAATCTTCCTGTGTCCTGATCAGCAGCTGGCTCGTTCGCAGCGCTAAAGGTGAGACATCATTCCGTGATCACACCTGCGCCAGGATTAGTCATCTCACGGTGAAATAACGTACTGTATATGGCGTGGAAATGTGCAAGGTAAGTGCTTCTTTAGCTTCTGTAGGTGGTTGTCAATGGGTTTTTATGTGACGCTTATTTTCAGCACAAATCTGTACTGAACATACTGACCCACTGAAGCCGAATTCACTATTTAGCTCCAGTGGTGCATAAAAAAACTAAAACACAACTGTCCTCACACCACCCCCATCCATGTGTATGCAAGAACACAGCACTTAAAACATTTGATACAATTGCAATCTTAGTATTTACAAATATTAATCACTAAGAATGTCTTTTTTTGTTTAAAAAATTAAAAATTGGTTCCTATACATTCAAAAACAAGGGCCAAAGGTACTATAGCTTCACCGCAAGCTTGCAAGAATTCGTTTTTTTTGCTTTGCCTGTCACAGTAACCTACATTTGGAGGCAGCCGAGGCATTTTTGAGGCCGTTTCGGGCATACACGGTGCCGCCTGCACACAGCTCAATCATCATACCCATCATGCACCATCAACAGTCCGTACCGCACACACTCTCTCTCTCTGTGTCACTTTGCCTTTCACAAATAAGCGGAGAAAACTAACTGATCCTCACTGTAACAAACAAGGGATTTTTTCACTTTGGGAGGGAAAGTTTATTTTATTTGTACAGCATAGCGTACAGTATGTGGCAGATGTCGAGTGGGGCATAAAAAGTGGTTGCTTCTGTGGAACATGTCGCATTTTCTAAATTTGGATCTGTAGATGTTGCAAGTCAAATAATACTTTGTGCACTGTGCTTTTTTCAAGCTGTGCAAAAAAATGATAAAATAAAAATCGCTCATGATCAATTTTACTACAGCTATTTTTACTACAAGGTTCGTTTTAACCTAAAAGACTTTAAGGAGCATGCCTATAAAGAAAAGAACTTGCAAAAAATAAGCCCACTATTTTTACTTGTAAATGCTAAATAAGCTTGTACAGCAATGCTAACTTTTTTTTACATAGTTTTGTCATGAAATATTGATTCTTTCTGCAGATTTCTACCACAGTCTCTCTCGCAGTACCCTGTCACCAGAGGACTTCTAAAATGGCATGTTTTTCCAGTCGGAGGCGTGATTGGCTTTGTTCTCGGGGCGAAAAAGAGGCTCAGACACCGACCTGCTTGTCCACTCCCGCTCCTGACCCTAGCTAAAAAATCAGTTTGTCACTAAAAGCAAAGTCTGGAACGATTCTGCTTATTCAGTAGCAAGAACTACCGTCGCTACGCGCTATGCATCATTTTGAAAGCGTCTAATAATATTTAATACAAATGCATGACCATAGTAAAAGAAATGCAATTATAAATTATTTGAATATAATATGTATAGGAATGTCTCAATTCAGACTTGCTCCTATAATGAAATCGATCATGAATTTTTCTAACACAAAGGATTAAACCTGATTTGTGTTCAGTAATATCATAACATCTCCATAAATCTAAATGTACTTACTCAACAACACATTATTGAACATAAGTGTCGACAGCCGCCTACATTTGACATTAAACAATATGCAGTGTTAATGTATGTTTAGTTATAATATCAGTGCTAACTGTGTGACATTTTTCCTTCGTCTATTTCCTGGAACTCATAATTTTGCACTGAAAGCAAAAAAAAAGGTAAAAACATAACCCTGAACACACACACAAACAAATGATTAAAAAAAAGTTTTATTTGCTAAATATTGGATTTTGCATGGCCATGCATTTTATTTAACGTATATCTTAAATGCATATATTATTTTATACCCGAAATATAACTGCAACATAAGCGCAAAAAAAGCTAAATTTAGCTTTAAGTAAATGCTGAGCAGGATCTGCTACAGTGCATCTAAGCCAGCAGATGCCGGCTGAGTTTGCAGTGCACCGACAGCATACATGAGGTGACACAGACATGCATTTCAAAACTGCCCCACTAAACCTTGCAGTGGGCATGCAGCAGGTATTCAGGGTAAGGGTCGGCCTTTTTCCCTGATGGATTGTTCCCAAACCTTACCAACGCCTTCCACATAACAGGGATTTTCTCTGGTTCTTCAAGAATGACAGGTTTGACGTATCTGCAGTTCAAGAGAGAAAGCTCCCAGATGACTAAGGAGGCGATGTTCCACTTCTCACATGCTCTCCTATTCTTTTCCTTTAGAAATGTCGAGTTATTTGAAGGTCAAGGCCTACTGAGATGTGTGAGCGGCTCCTCCCTCTCACATGAAGACAGAACCATGTGTTCAGTGGCTTTACACCCACGTTGGTGAAAAGAGACATTTGCAAAGTGAAAACAGGTGAATCAACTGAACACATCAGCACTAATTCGGCTACAGGGAGATGGCGTCACACGTAAAACAGTCTAAATAAAATGTATTTAGTAGTAAAATATATTTTCACACGGATGACTGCAGGATCAGCAATCACATTCTCAACTTCATTTAAGTTGAGTCACATGTCGGGTTTTGCCAAAAATGTATGTGGTAATACAATTTACAACTTACTGATGTTTATCATTTAGTTAAAGATTTGAGTAACCTTTTTTTCCCCGTAGAGAAAAAATATACAGTTAAATAACAATATATTTTTAAGAATTATTTTGCAAGCGCACATATCTTACACTTGATGTATTTTACTGTATATAAAACAAATATGCGAAACATGTAAAATAACTTTATAAACCGTTGAACGGCTCTACATCCTCATCTGCATTATTTTAAGCAAAAAACACAAACTAAAACAATATTTTACTAATTCGTATCTTTGAATATTGCTTTTAAACAACATGTGTTTCAAAAAAGGCATTTGGTAATGATTTCTGCAGTAATATTATTTATAAGTGCAGGAACAAATTGCAATCATTGTTATTTATCATTAATTACAAAATAAATTTTAATAAATAACAATTTTGAGCACACAGAATATTACAAAAGTCTTCTCATCGGCACTGCTCTATCCATACTGCATACATCTGACACCTTATGCCCTCAAAAACATTTCAAAACTTCAAATGACCTCATCTCTCAGAGCAATTAAGAAATATGATCTCAGGAGCATGTTGATTTAAAGTCTATTTTAAACTTGAAAATCTGTTAGAAACTCAATAGAAAACAGCAGCATACTAAATCTATAAAGCTTTTAAATGGTCGTCTGAATAGTCCACATTACATTCAGAGTGTAATTCTAACCTCCGAAACGTGTTTTGTTATATATTAAGGGCCAATAATATCTTACAAGTAAAATGAATTGTTTGAAATTCCCAATTCGGCACTTTTTATTTGCTTATTTTATTTCACAGAGAATGCAGAGTACTGTTACGTATTTCCCATAATTCTCTTTCTGCTACTATATAATGCTTACAGCAGATGACTTTCATTTTCAGTTATAGTACCGATGATTAAAGTCAGGCTTTTTAAGCATTCTGTACAAATGGGCTTTGTACAAACCATTTCGCAAATTAGGATTGAGGCATAAAATGACCCTCCATTTCTTAGCAGAGAGCTGAGTGTATTTCCAAATAAAACTCACTCGAGGAGAGAAATGAGAAGTTTGAGGATGGACATAATGAGCCGACTTTATGTGGGTCAACAGAACTAAACTACATTTCCAGACAAATTAAAAATAGCGCATTTGTTTAATGAGCAAATTAAAAAATGCGATGTCTGGTGGCTTAAAAATAACTTTGAGAAATGCGATTTAAGCAAAATAATAGAAAAAAAAAATCATGCATGCAGTAATTACTCAGTGATAGTAATTATATATATATATTTTTTTTTTATGTAAAAAGCAATAAATAAATATATAAATAAAGCTAATTTGGTACACAATACGTAAAGAGAAAGTGGTTTGGTGATAAAGAGAGCATCTCACGTCACTTAAAAACACACAATCCCATTTGAGGGAGGGCTTCCTGGCACTCTGTGCCTCATAAATACTGTAGACTAAATGAGAAAGGCCTTGGTCCTGAGAGAGAGGAGCGTCCCGAGCTAACTTGACCGAGAACTCAATGGCACCTTGATGAAAGCAAAACAAGGAGACTCTGCACAAACACCCAATTCTCAGGTTTGGTATTTAAACCAAAGTCAGTGTGCAACGCTTTGAAATCATCCAGGGGAAAGATCCACCCGCGAACGAGCACCTACCTCAAACCAAGTTTGAGCTCCCTGGATGCACGTGACTGCCAATGTGCTACGTGAATGTGGGTCAGGCATTAAAATTTATGAGTAATACAGAAGGCAGGGTGACGTTGTGATTGGGTCTGTTGCTGGGTATAAAAACAGACGAAAATAAACTGTCGCACAAAGAGGTGAGGACGCAGGAGTGATAAGGTGCCCTGTAAGGTCCTGGGAATGAATTCTGGTTTGTGTCCGTGGCAAGAAAGCGTGAAAACTAACCTTCATGACGCCTGTACCGAAAGCATTCTGGCTGCTTCTCGCTATAAAAGAGTTTGTACTGACAAAACGGAGTGATTCAAAACTTTCTGAAAGCAGGCGAAAGAAATTAAAACAAAAGAATAAAAGCTAAACAAATCACTGTTTAAAAAATAACCTGGCGTAAACAAGTAAACTAAACGACTCGAGATAACTTCAAAATATTTTGCTTTAAAACACAAACAAACTGCATTAAAAAACACCAACCTTGATTTTAGTTTTTCTGTTGTCTGTTTGTGCACAAAAGTGTTTGGATAGCATGTCACATCTGTGCAAATGTTCACATGAAAGCAGTCATTTTGTTGCAGGGTGGGGGGCAGGACAGTGCAGATAATGGCGGAGAGAGGGTTATGTTACCCCTGCAATACAAATTTAGTTAGAGAAGCACAAGCGTTTTCCCACCATTTATTGACTGAAGCAGTGGGATGTTTTATTTTAACTTTGATTAACGGTGAAAAGCAAATAAGAAGCTCGTTTCATGAGACGTATCTTTCCGGGACATATTTTTAACGCAGCTAGATTACGGATTACACAATTTCTTTCATACAGGCCGAAACCACGGCGTGACTTTAAACTTTAATTACATGTTAGAGCCTTTTGATGCAATATGGCGGTAGACCACTTGCATTATTCACTGCCGGCGAGGGCTCCGTCCCCTTTTCGGTGCATGTATTTAGTGGGAAAAAAAAAAGGTTTCATGAAATGCTCTGTCATTGATAATCATTAGCAGATGAATCTGAAGTCCAGCTGTAAACAGAATGGAAGCATTACAGCTATAACAACCGCTGACCTGTAGACCTCAGTAACTGAATTTCTCCCTACAGTTCCCCCGACTGAAGTAGCCCGTAATCTCATAGAAACGCAGTGAGGCTGCGTGACTGCATGCACCCATCTTAAAAGACGCACTGTTGTTTTAGCAAGTGGACGCAGCTGACCGCCATTCCCACTTTAATCTGATTTCCAAACTAACGAATTCACTGCACCCGGAGCGCTGTCAGTTTAAGTGCTTTCCCTCACTGTAGCAACTGTGTATTAATGGACGAGGGTTGTTGGAGGAAAAAAAAACAATGATTATATTTATACACTTTAATGGATGAGTTAATTTGATTAAGCCGCCGAACAAAACGGCGATCTCATGCTAAAGTTGCAATAAGTCACGGGATGGTCGGAGAACCTGTGGTTTGGAATGGGTTTTCTCTCAGAGTGTTTTCCTACAAAGAGGCAAAATTGTTCCCTCGACCCTCAGGAAGGCAGGTCACAGTCCTAGCAGAAGAAACACTCGGTCATGCATTGTGAAATTTGAGGTATTTCTGTCTGGATGAAAGTAGACTGTAAATTGCCACCCTGCAGCTGCCTGAAATGAATTATAAACACACATACGGAAGGAACGCTCAAACAAAGAAGTGGAAGCTGACTGAACTCTTAGTGCTGCTTAAAACAGAAAAATCAATTAATGTCAAGCACGACTGTATATGACCTGCCACAGAGAGATAAAATAGAGAAATAAAACAGATTAAAAAGTAACTCGGCACGCTTTCAGATGCAAAACTGTTATTTAAGCAAGCAAATTCGGTGTCTGAAAAACAGGCTTTATTATAACGATCATTTATCACTAAGATAAAATATTCAATTATATTTAGTACTTGTATTTTTCGATACTAAACTAAATCATTACTGCAACGGTAAATTATTTTATAAAAAAAAAAAATTAATTCTGCTTTAGGAGATAAACCAACAAATTAAGTTGAAATAAAACAAAACAATAAAGAAAAAAAAAACTATTCCTGGTAAGTTGTCCTAGTATGACTGTGTTAACCCCACACTCCATTTTTTGTCTCCAGCTTGCACCATATTCCAGAGGCAAGTGTGAGGGTTCACAAAATGGCGGACAAATCCGTAAACTGGGGCAGAATATGGTGCAATGCCACCTACAGGAGCTGAAGTTTGACACGAGCAGCCAAGGTCAAGCTTGAAGTCATTAATTTCAGGCATTCTAATCACAATAGAGGTTAATGACCCTAAGAGAATAAAATCCATTTGGATCCATACAGGCATATCTGTGTCTTGCCCTCATACAGGAGTCCTCTGACACCAGACATCCCTCATAACCTTGAGGAACCAATTACGCTATGACAAAAAGCCAGCAAAATAAAACCATACAAAGAAGAAAGTTTCCCAGTAAGAAGCTTGAAGTTTCCCTTCAAGTACAATTGTTTCTTATTATAGTGGTTTAAAAAAACATCTCATGAGGATATCATAACAGGATGTGAAAAGAGAGCCGTTTAAAAACCTGTATTCATCATAAAAAAAAATTAAATAAAACATTGCATATTTTTTACCTGCGCTCCGAAAAAAAAAAAAATTTAATTAATTAATTTAAAATGTAAAATTATTTTAATTTTAAAAAATAATGAATTTAAAATCATTATGACAGTAATAAATTAAAAATAATAAACTATTAAAATAAATATCCATAAAAGAGCATGCCATGCCATTAATGAAATTAAAATCTACGCTGCAGATAAAAGCGTCTGCTAAATGGCTTACTAATGTAGTGCAAGGATTTATTGAAACTATTCGAAGAAAATGATCACTCTTCAGACCTGAACAGCCGTCCGAAAGTGCTGTAAGGGGCAGTCTGCATGATGGCGAACTCTACGTGAAAACGCACTTTTCACCCTGACTGCTACTTCTAAGCTACCAGCCTCCTCGTAAGACCTCACCGTAAAGCCACAAGGGTTAAATCGACACCTCCGGGCTCAACTCATACCGAGCAGAAATGTTTTTCAGTGTATTTATTTATGCTCTGATTGGGGTCATTTAGCACGAGTCATTTCAGTCTCACACTCCTAATTGAGCCACGTAACAGACTCAAACCATCGAGGCCTGATTGAAACCACACCAGACAGAACCGCTGGCTTTTATGGTGGCGTGCTGGAAAGCCACAGATCACAATGAAGCCAGCGAACTCTAATTTCAGTTTCGCAGAGCTGCAAACAACCAAGCCCAATACACAGAGCTACAATGCGCATCTGCTCTGGGTTTCTGACAAACCAGACTTGGAGGATTTGATACGTATATCTCATAGATCTACAGGCTGACCGGTAAAAATCAATAGCATGGGTTAAAACACTCTACAGCCTAATAATAGAGATCCCTTTTCCCTGAGCTCTCTCTCTCACACACACACATACAGAGGGAAGACCCATCTCGGTTTAGCTGAACAAACATTTCACTGCCCTGACATAACACAGCAGACACAAACTTACAGGTGGAAAAATAAGGGAAAAACTAATCCAGACATGCCATAATCACCATTTAAATTTTTTTGAGTTTATATCTGGAATACGGGAACAGAAAACTTGTTTTTTAACCTTTAAACCTTTAGATTTGTGAATGAATTTAGCTTGTTTAATAATGTTTTTTTTTATGTATGTATATATATATATACATATATATTACTGTATAATTTATTCTATATAATCCATAAGCCATTTTATTTTAAATCAAGCCCATAAACATTTAAAAAAAAAATATGTTGAGTCTCTTTCTTACAAAAAAAAACCCCAAAAAACTTTTATACACACAGTAGCAGAAACACTTAGTTTTTTCTATTAAGGTAACTGCCTTATTCCCCATCTATTGTTTTTCTAAAAACCTGTTCCATCCAAACATATAAAAAGCAACAATTCCCAGCACAAAGTACAAAGCTTAAAAAACTTCACAGAATAACTGATGTGATCAAACATCTGTGGACTTCTCAGTAATTACTCATACTGGTTAAAACTGTGGCATGTAATGTATTAGTTTGACTGTGTGGTTACACAAAGCTCCATCCTCTGCCAGAAACAGCCTCTGAGAGCGCTCTGATGAGGGGTGCTGGGATGTTCGGAAAGGGGCGCTTCATCTTAGACTATTTAAACCATATGGTGATACGAAAAGAAAAGTCTAGAGTACTGATCCTACCTCAGGAACATCCATGATGAAAGAATGGAAAACAAAATAACAACGTCTTTAAAAGCTGACAAGATATAAAAGTATGCATTCATTAGCATAATTCTGGTGATTATCAACCCCACGGACCAACGGCACACAATGTAACGCAGCATACAGCCCTCAGTAACTCATAACAGTGTCAAACAGTAAGCGTGCAATAAACGAGGCCATAAAGTTACATTGTGCTCATAGAGAGGCTGATTTTGTGAGAAGCCTTGTAAGTACTTTCAAATGGAACACACAAGTTGAGGCCTTTTTTGTGTGTGTTTTGAAATCTTGAAATCAAAGGGAAGTGACTTTAAGTGACTTTACGTAACACGTACCAGAACTGATCTAAAGTAAATAAAATATATGGTGATTTTTCAATTGGACGCATTTGACTAACTTCAGAATTATGTTTATTTATAATAAAACATGTACTACAATAAAAATGTAAGCATGGCCTGATTTGCTTTCAAGTGGATTTCAGTATAATAAATAATGTGTGATGGTAATGATATTTCTGAATGGATGGAGAAATGTAGAGTAAGCATAAAATACACTGTCATTAATTTAGCTTTTAAAATTTATGAAGAATATTATTCAAAACTATGGATTTTTTTTGTGTGTGTGCATGATAACTAAGAAACTTTTTAGAGGATATTAATTTGTTTAACGAGACGGTAATGACAGTATCTGTTGAATCTTTGATGTGAATGACCAAAACTGAATTTTTAAGGTTCTTTTGGAAATGTGAAAAGAACCTAATGTACATAATGTGCTGCAAATGCAACATTTAAAAGATTTTTAACTATTTCAAATTATGAAAATTGACTAAAGAGACAATAATAAAAACAACTTTTAATTTGAATCTGTTAAAACTAGAATAACAAAAGCTAGTTTCCCTAGAGGGTTACGAGTTTTCCTAATTGAAGAATCACCTGTATGTTAATATAAATATATTTAGTTTATAAGTTAAATATGGGTATCTGTATTTTATATATATATATATATATATATATATATATATATATATATAATTTTTTTTCTTTCTTTATAAAAAGCTCCAACTTAAAAATGAAGCACAACTCTGCCCTGGTCGTAGTTTGAAAGAACTCCTGCCAGTCATGACTCTGCATAAGCAAGTAAAGCTCGACTCCCATTCAATCCCTGATGCAGTGAGGTGTTTCTTACCTGGGATTCGTGCTGTTCCAGTACACAGCATACCGGTCTGAAATGATCTTACTGTCATCCGCACACACGGTGACCCAAAACAGGAGGACGACCATGAAAAGCGTCAACTCCATCTGATACGCAATACAGTTCTTGTCCATAATGTCAACGCAAACGGGGAGGAAATACAAGCTCAGTTAATAATAGCAGGTGCGCTTAAGAAGAACGATCACGTGTGGGTGAGTCTTATTCACACGCATCACATTCTTCTGCGAAGGAATAAAAGTAAAGTCAAAGCTCAGCGAATGAACTTCTCGCGGAGGATCCATCCAGCATCTCGACCTCCATAGCTTGAGATGTTTCCATGACGATCGCGCGGCGTGTCAAACTACAATACCGCTGGCTTTTCGCATCCATTCTTCCTTCCAGCGGCTTTCAAAAACTTTTCTCAGACTCGTAAAAAAGTGACCAGATCGTTACGATCCATTCAGGCAAACGTGCGCGCTCTAAAATCCTGCTGGTACTCCACACACACACGCGCGTGCGCGTGGTTCGTGCGTCTCCTCTCTCTAAGCCACCTGAAGCGAGTCGGTCTTCTTTATCAGCAGTCAGCGAGAGGGAAAAAGTAGCTTACACTTCCGTGACTACAACTGCCGTGTGAAAGTTATCTCGGTTGCGGTCTCGTGGCGCTCTCACAGACGCGATGCTGAAGCCACACGCGCCGCATCACGCGCAAAGTTGATGCCGTGGCGTTTTAAATCTCGCTTCTGCGCGTCAACAACTTGCTGCTCCTCACAGACCGACGACGCTCTCACAAGTGAGAAATGACATTTTCTGTCTTTCCTACCTAAAGGCGAGCGGTCCTGCCTCCACAGCGCACTGTCTGTCTCTCTCTCAGCACATGTCTCAGTCTCTTCGCTGTCTGTCCTCGACTGCGGGGCGGAGCTGCTCGGCGAGAGGGACCGCCTGGACCTGCACACTCAAACTTTGGAGATACTGGCCATTAAACGAAATTAAACTTAATTACAGCTACCATTAGCTAAAGAATAATAATTGCATTCTTTGCGTGGGTGTGTGACATGCTAAAATGTTGTTGTTGTTGTAAACTGAGCACTGTAATGTAAAATTGATTGTAAATTTACGGTAAAAACAAAACACCAGCTCTTACCAGAACTTTTCCCTAAAATTTAAGACGCCATATTAGACGCATTACGGTAAGGTGTCTGTATTTTACGCTATTAAGTAATTCAGTTATAACATTACAGTTATTTATTCATTAAAAAGAAGAATTCTTAATTGTTTAAAAATTTAATTTTAAACGTAGGCTATACCGACCAATCCGAGCTATTAAAAATATAAAAATGATTCATAAATCAAATAATATTACGGTAAAATGTGTTGCATTTTTAAATTTACATTCATTTTCTGATTAAACATTTTACAGTGTACCGTCCCCTCAAAAAAATATAATTGGGTATACTACCAAAATTATTCACCTGTAATGGTATGTTAGAATTTATTACTTTAAAAAAAATTTAAGTTACCTGCACATTTTTACTTTTGAATATGAATTTACTTTGAAGTATTTTTTACTCGGAAATGTATAGTAAATAGCAGTTACAAAGGAATGGCAAGTGACACATTGATTTAAATTTTGAAACTGAATAATTGATATAGTAGTTGCATATACAACATCCTCCAATACTCTTTTATTTACTACTTCGGGGAGAGAATTACAGTGTATCATGATGTGAGAAGTTCTTTATGCTGACCAAATAGGACAAGTTCCTGAAATAACATTTCTAACAAATAAACAAGTCTTTATCCTGGAACTAATAACTAAACCACACGTCGGAGGGAACTTGATGATAACAGTCCAAACTGAGTCTTAAGCCTAAAACTAACCTCTAAACCAAACCTTAAAACTAGATCAGTTGATAGCAATGCAGGTCAAGAAAGAACAAGGGCTGTGATCATGCATGGTAAAATCACGGCAAGCGCTCTATCAACCAGGCTAAATCCTCAAATAAGAGAAGAGGGGGGATGGTGCTTGTTGCTGTGTTTAGTGTAAAACTGCTAGAGACGGATGTGCACATAAAGAGACAGAGAGAGCGAGGGAGAGAGAGAGAGTCGCTCTACAATGTGTGATTCAGCACTGATTAATATTTAAGCAGTAGAGTAGGCTGCGGGCTCAACGGACACATAGCAAAGAAAAATACAAATGAAAGTTTAATTCTGCTTTTAAAGATGGTACGGAGATTAATGGTGCTCATGTATTAAAGATTCAGGGAGTTTTATGCATATATGTATGGAGCATGGAGTGCTTAATGACTTGTGAAGGATATTGTGAAATGATTATACCTCAAACAGGATACAGATGCTATACGGTATAGGAGACACAACAGGGAAGGTACATCACAATCATGCATGTCACAAAATATCTAAATATTAACAGAGGAAAAAGTTGTGCTTGTTTATTATAAAATACAACAGTATTAAAATAGATTGATGCCTCACCTCCGCTGATATTAAAAACAGCATGTGCCTTTCTGAATGAGATTGAGAAGTCTCTTTAGTTTATTCTGTTTGACATTTTTTTTAGCAATAAAGACATGAAAATGAATGAAAAGGAATTCAGTAATAATATTACATGTATTATAGTACAGCATGTATCTCGCGGTTGGATTTTTATGGCCATGAATTAATATTTTAATTGCTAATTTGAAAAAAATAAAATGATAGATACATAGTTTTTGAAAGATGTCTTTGAGGTTGCATTTAGTTGATTAAAAAATACTGAAAATCTGTAATACTGTAAAATATTAATAATTTCAAGAACTGGTTTCTATTTAAATATGTAGCTAAATATATTTTATTACAGAAAAACTACATTTTTAGCATCCATTTCTCCAGTCATGATCCTTTAGAAATTAAGCTGATTTGGTGCTCAACTTGTTTAAGAAACATGTTTTATATTATCAGCATTGAAAAGTGGTTGCAATGCTTAAAAATGTGTGAGAAAAAAAATATGTAGTTACATCATACATATTTTACTGTCACTTTTGAGCAATTTAAAACATCAAATAAAAGTATTAATGTCTAAAAAAGAAAGAAGAGAAAAGGAAACTTACTGACCAATGGTATAGTATAATAAACACATATGTGACTCTGGACCACCAAACCAGTCATATAAGGCTCAGTTTTTTGAAACTAGGATTTATACATCATCTGAAAAGCTGAATAAATAAGCTGACGTATGTTTTTTTTTTTTTTTAAGGATTGGACCGAGATACAGCTATTTGAAAATCTGGAATCTGAATTAAATATTGAGAAAATTACAATTTACAAAAGGTCTTCATGGAACATGATCTTTTAATATCATTATTTTTTTTTGGCATAAAAGCAAAATCTATCATTTTGACCCATGTAATGTATTGTTGGCTATTGCTACAAATATACCCGTGCTACTTATGAACGATTCTGTGCTCCAGGGTCACATATATACACAGAATAGACGTGACTCACAATACTTTTACTGTATTGTGCTGTGATCGTATTGGCCTGACGTGAAGCGTTTGCCAGCAGAGGGCAGTGTGACTCGCTGGAGTTGACCCTTATGGCTGGATTCCCTCACTTGGCTTTGTTTCATTTTGACATTCTCTTATCTGCGTCCTTCACTGCTGCGTAAAATCCATCAGTAGTCATATTCATACACTAAAAGCCATAATAGACACTCTGAGAGGAAATGTTACCGCTGCTGCTAATAAACTGTTCACAAACAAATTACTCTCCCTCGTGGAAATCTTTTGACAAGTCGGGACAATGTTTGAAAAATATATCTGTCAGCGTAATAGGTCACTTTCTTAAAAGCAGTCAGTTGGAAATGTATATTGGCCTGAAGAGAGATGTGGCTAACAGAGACAAGAGGCCACATCTGTTTTTTCTTTCCTGAAAGATCTGCTGCACACGCCAGCAACCGCTGTGTGTGTGTGTAAAACTATACTTGAGGGAACAAGCATACCTTTCAAATAAAGCTTCAAAAGGAGCTGTACGTTTGCCGGACGGCAGCTAAAGCTTGACTTGAGCACTTTGTAAACTGAGATGGTAAAAATGCAAATATACCATTACTTTCTCACAGGAGGTGTTACTGCTCACTTGCGGTTATTTTAAAAAAAATTGGTAATCATTCCTGTAAAGAAGTGTTTTAGGACTGTAAATGATTGTTTAGAAATATTTCCAATAATATTCAGAAATATGCTCTAATCCAGCTCAGGCACTTTATTAACTAACTTTTATATATATATATATATATATATATATATATTATAAATCAGCATATTATAATAATTTCTAAAGGATCTTGTGAGGCTGAAGACTGCAGTAATACCACTGTAAAAAAACCTGTAATTTATTAATAATTTACGGTAAAAAAACTGGCAGCTGTGGTTTGACCGTAAAAAATACGGTGACAACATTTTAGGTTTTATATGGTTTTAATTTTTATGGTTAAGTTAAATGTACAGTTAAATACCGTACTTTCAATAACTGATATAATTATAATATACCATCCTATTACAGTAATGAAAACTGTTTGTAACTTTGAAATACACTGATATTCACCAAGTGCAAACGAGCAGTGATGAGAAAGTCACATGATCAACCAAAACCAATCACAAGCTGATTCAAATTATGAAGGTGTTCAGTGTCACTCACACAAACACAAAACACCATCATGGTGACACTCATTCAACTGAAATATACAATAAACATAACCCTAATAAACATAATTGATAAGAAAAAACTAAGAAGCATGGTTATTTCAAAAGGGAATTCTGAGACTGTCAGTTTACGGGTTTATTTCCCTGTAAATTTTACAGGAATTTACCATTAAAATCATATAATCATATTTTACCATTAAAAACAGCTTTGCATCACAGGATAAAATTATGTCATATTAAATATGAATCAACTAGGCTAATTAACTGTTTTCTATTTGAATATTAAAATAAATTTCAATAGAAAATGGTTAGTTTTATTTAAATGAATTGTAATAACCAATTGTCCCCACAAAGCTAGGAACACCAGTAAATTTTGACCTTGTGGGGACATTTGTTAGGTCCCCAAGAAGAAACAAGCTTATAAAATCACACAGAATGAAGTTTTTTGAAAATCTAAAAATGCACATTGTTTCCTGTAAGGGGTACGTTTTAGGGTCAGTGTAGGACAATACCACATACAGTCTGTACAGTAGAAACACCATTACGCTTATGGAATGTCCCCATAAAATATGTAAACCCTACATGTGTGTGTGTGTGTGTGTGAAATAAAAATTATATAACTAAATAAATAAATAAACTGAAAGATGATCCATTTTGTTTTGTATGTAAAGATCAGTGTACTAATCTGCTATAGAATTTGTAACAGCAGGCACTGCATTTTATCAAGCCTCCAACACACTTTCAACACGCTCAACTTAAAAACAACATCTTGCACTCATTTTTAAGACCTGAACATTTCAAAGGTCCATGTAACCACAGAAACCGTGGGCCCCTTAGTCCTTGTAAGAGTAAATGTCCCCGACTCAGAACATGACTGAATTTGAAATGTCTCTGCAGCTGGAGTCAGGCCTCCTCTGATGCAGCTTGTGAAGGTCATCAAGTCCCATATGAAGCCCCGCTGTAAACTTTAAATGCCTGCTGGCACAAAAGTGCTGCAGATACGGATTCCATGACCGGCCAGCACACTGAAATTAATATCCTAGGGTTTATCTCACTTTAGCCCTTTAAAAGCTGAGACCTTCGCAAAAAAGATCCTTTTAAAAACACGTGAAGTCATTGAGACTAATTGGAGAATGAAACACACATGAAAGTGTGCTGCACTGAGTTCAAGACAGCGCTTTAGAAAAGACTGCGCATCGACAGATGTGCTATAAAATTACTGAATCATACACTCAAACACACCCACACACAAAAGCTCAGATGATGCAGATAAATGTCAGAACACTAAGACCATCTCCAGTGGATTATGAGCAATTTATAATAGCGAAGGTCATTTCAGTTCCTCACTTTGACATGCAGAGTAAATATGCAGTGACACTTCGGTGCGGTGACTTCTTCACCAAGTAAAAAAAAAAAAGTTAGAAACCAATCCCATCTGTTCGACTTCCATTTAGCATAATGAAAGGATTCACGGCATCTTATTAGGTTTCATTAATTATATGATCATGGGTGAAACGTGAACCTGAATCTAACTCTCAGCCTCCAGTGAGTTTAGCCTACTGTATCTCTGCTGATGGTGTGCGCCCCCTTTTGAATTTTTGCGGTACTGCACAAGCACATCATAAGCCAAGCAGGTTTTGAATGCCTGGAGAAAGCTATCCGTTAGCAATCCCATTCGTTGCTCGGCGAATACAAGAACCCCACTGGCAAAACATCTACTATAATGTAAATGAAATTTGTGATTTACAATATGTCACTTTCAAGAAAACAAAAAAAAACAAAAAAAAAAACATCATTGCCTCCTGCAGGTGTCACCAAGGGAACATATAAGGTCTGAATTATCTCTTTTCAAATTGGCTGTGTCTGAAAAATGTTGCCTTACCTTCTTATTTAGCGGCAGGAAGGCATCAAGATGTATCAGAAAGCAGTGTTAGCAACATCCTGTCATATAACAGCAGATCTATAATAAATTTAATTATTTAGAAAAAATTATTTTCAGTTTTTTTCAGTTTTTAAAAAAAAAAAAAAAACAGATACCAACCTACTGAATTAACTTTTATCAAACACTGGCAACTACTGTAGAAAACACAGATGGTAAAGAGAAAGCTTGCTAAACAAGAAAATAATTTTGCTATGAGCTTAAATACTAATATAGAATGAGCATAATGTCATAAGAAATGTCTATTCACCATCATCTAATTTACATTAAACCATAAAAAAGTTATTTCAATGAAAAAAGAATCAGATGTGAAGAATCACAAACACATGCAGTTCTGGTAATGTCAATTTATGTTTTTTTTGTTACTCTAAAATTACTTTAAAAACAGGTTTTTACCCTTTAGAGGAGAAACAATAATGTACAGTATTTGGAAAATAATGTAAAGCTGGAGCACAAATAATTCACGGCAACATAGATGCATTTAGATGGATCAGAATTGGCGTATTCTCTTCAAAATGAAAGTAGTGTTAATACTCTGCATCTTCAGCAGCTCAGATGTCGGGAGTAAATGACGACTGCTATATTCATTATTACATCCAACAGTGCTTAATCAGAGATACCTTGCCATCCTCTGCTCTCAGCTCACTCAGGGCGGCTCTAAGGTAAGACGATCTTGTCAATCAGCTATTGTGGGAGGGGCCTGTGCACAACTACATCATTCTGACAGGAATCTCAGAACAATCTGATTTAAGAAAAATTATTTTTAAACGACAATTAAAAAAACAACACTGGGTGGATTTCAATTTGTGCACGCACTTCCAACTCACATTTATGTCCAAACAACCTGTAAAGCTTGCAAATCGTCACAAAGTAAAGAAAATCAAAAGGCCACACCTTCACAGCAGCGTGTTTTCTACTTCCACTGCTCAAAGTTGAGGAGCTCAATGGCAACCCGAGAGTTAATTTGACACATTCCTGTGCGGCAGAGATTCAAGGAAAAGATGAGTCAGTCCTCCACATACACATCATGAACAGACAAATCTAATTACCGGCTGATTCTTGCGGCTTGAACAGATTACATTAGCCCTCCTCATATGAGCGTGAGCGGAGGGTAAGCGTGGGCCGGCCGGCACTGGCCCCGCTATTAGATTACGCAGCACTGTGTGGCAGTACGGCACTCTGTCACCATCAGCCAGGAGAAGAGCTACTGGCAAATCATTTGAAGGTCATCAGAAGGCCTTAAGCCATCACAGCTGGGGTCCCGAAGGGTCAGAGTGGTTATTTTGATCCCTTGGGCACTTTCAGTTATTGAATGAGAGCCAGTTATGGTCATACAGGATGTTTCATGTGAACTTCAGTGACTAAAGAAGATCCATGCTGTGGAATTATACGAAAGAGCCCGATGTGCTGATGGACATATACTGGAAAAATGAGATACTAAACATACTGCCAAACACAGCATTACCGGCACATGTGTGTCCTAATGGACCATAGTGTGCGTTGATGATTTGGGGCGGATGGAAAAACCACTCTTAATATGACAAACTGCTCTTTTTTTAAAAAAAAAACTGGAACTGTGTAAATGCATTTTCAGGAGCAGAAGTTCATTCAAAGTCTCTGTTGGAATCTTTTGGATGTTTGCAAATGGCTCAAAAATATACTGTGATAATTTAACTGTTGAGAAAGTTAATCAAGCATCAGGATCAGGAAGGAAATTAACAGCCACCGCATAATTTATAGCCATGTATTCATGATTCAAGGACAAAATATACAGTATCTTTGGAAACCTGAATTGGTTCGCCAAAGTCTTAATGCCTATTGAAGCTTATGCCAGTCCGATTCCAATTTTTGTTCACTATGTGGCGAGTTTTGATACTGCTGCAGTTTTGAAATACAATCAAAAACATGTATGTATAAAACCTGAATTGACAAAACCAAAATTTGCTAATTCCAAAAAATCTACAGTATAGCCTACTGTCTTGTTGCGATGAGATTTATTGTTCAGCAAATTATCAACTAGCACATTTTTATTTTTAAAATCATAATTAATAATTTTTATTTATTGAGAACGACAAAATCTTTGCCTCAAGAGAACATCTGGCGAAGCAAATCAGATTTGCAGTCATTTATATAGAAGCATATGGAACTAAACACACAAATAGTGACAATCAACAAACACCATTACCGTTAACAACAGCATAAATAAAGCATGCAATCAACAAAACAATCGATGTAACAGTAGCCAATTCATGTGTATTACGAATGTCATTTTGACTGCATTATTTGCTACAATTTACATGCAAATTAATTTCAGAGCTAAATAAATATTGAAATAATTTTTTTTTTAAGTTTTTATGTGGATTCTACATAATTTCCCAGTATATGTGATTCCAAAAAACCTTTTATGTTGGATAAAATGTAATTTCCTTTTTCTAAAGTCCATGTTGTTTGCATAAACACCAAAATAACACAACTAAAAAATTAAGCAAAGGTGTTTTCTAAAAATCTCACAAAACACAGCGAGTGATCCAGGATCCGCCATTCTAAGCTACAGGTCAAACTGAGCAGGCTTTTATCCAGCAAAATGGGACCATTAATGTAAATGGAGACCCATCAAGGTCTGTAACAGAAACCCAGAACAGAACTGCATCTTTCTGTGCTATCTGAGCAATAATAGCGTGAGATACAAATGTAGCATAATGGAAATAGCTGCTCCGCTCCAGGAGAGATCCATTTGGGACAGTCTATAAGAGATGCACTGCTGAGTTCTGACTGGCATAATCATACCATCAATAGAGCACTTGATAATACACACGCACGGACACAGATTAAGTCTATCAGTGGACTAAAGACCACTGACAATGTTATTCAGCCCAGCGATTCCAGTTTTAATCTGTGCCCTGCATACATGCAAAATATTCCAGTTGCAAATGTGCACATGCCTGGCAACAAAGAAAGCTTGTGAGATCATGATGATTTGGTGGAAAACACACACACACACACAAAAACATGTTCAGGCATACAATAACCACTAAACATATTTAGTCAAATGAAGGAATAAATTCAAACTTTCTAAAAATTGACTCACACTCAGGACTTTCAAGATGTTGATGAGTTTGTTTCTTCATTGGAACAGATTTGGAGAAATGTATTACACTATTTCCTCACCAGTAGATCCTCTGTAGTGAATGGGTGCCGTCAGAATAAGAAGGTCAAAGACCCCTCGCTACGTTATCTGTGGACATCCCGAACAAGAGCATTGCACCCAACCACGTTGGTCGCTCTTGTAAGGGAAACTCACAATGCAAACTCACAATGCACTACCGCAGCCTTTTTTTTTTTAAAAACGTTGGAGCTATTGGACGGCTTCTAACTGAGATGGTAGTACAGTCGATGTTGCAGCAATGGACAGCCCAAATCAGGAGTCCTGCACCCACTGCATGAACCACTCCTGTGAGGGACACTTACACTTTACACACTTTGCCCTGGCAACAGACCAAAAAAGTCGGAGCTATTGCACCCACAGCGTGGACGGCTCCAGCCGGGGATAGTTGTTACACATTCATTGCCGCCCGCAGTGGACAGCCCAAACTACGCTTACGGCGAAGACCGCTCCGGCAAGGGATGCTCACTCATACCTCTGTTTGGCAGTAGACCTCAAAAGTAGGAGTTGTCGCACGAACAGCTCCCGCCAGCAAAGGTTGTTTTATCTAGTTCTGCCACAACAGTAGGTAACTTGAACTGAAGCATTGCACCCACCGCATGTACACCGCTCCAGCAATAGCTGCAACTCCTTTTTCTTAAAACCATCCATCGTCCATCTCCTCCTTAGCTTATTTTGGGGGGCATATTACGTTTGGCCGCTGTCCTTAGATATTAGCTCTTTTGGGGGGCTCTCGGGGACGGGGCCAGACATCCAGCTCTCGTCCGAGGCTTATAATTCTTGGTGCTCGGAGTTCGCCGAGCCCTGGCCCTCTCCCCGGACAGCAGGCCAAACACGCAAAATTAGAAAGGTATTGCATGTATTTAAGCTGTGTGCTAATGACTTAAATCAAACAAAGGTGCAACTAAAGTGTACAGTATAGATACATATGAAGTACACTTAAGTAGACAGCAGACGTGAGAGAAAAGTACTTATTAAGTTTGAAATATGAATATTTATTGTACAAAAACGCATGGATTCACTACAGAAGGACTTTATTCACCCCCAGAGCCTTGTGAGGGACATTTTATTATGAGTACAGCACGTTATTTCACATCTTCCGAAGTATAATGGCTATCACCCATTTCAAGAGCTTGCACTTCCGTATGATGACAATTTAGGCGTATTTGGCGTATTTGGTGTGCTGTCCAGAGGGCGAGCCTGGAGGTTGGTGAACTGCAAGCCCTAGTTGTTTGAGCCCTAGTGAGGGCTGAGCTTGGTGTCCGGCTTGAACTCCACTTACCCCCTGGTAAGAAGACACAAATGAGGCGGAGAAGGGGTGGAGGCGGGATGCATAACAAGATATGTAAGATATTTAAGGCGAAGGAATATGGATTTGATTGGACGGGACGCAATTTGGTTGATTAGGAAACACGGTTCCAGCCGTGGCTAATCATGCGTACGCGCTCCTCTCGAAACTTGTTTATCAACATCACTTAAACCCATTCAAAGGCTTAGAGGGGTCTGGACAATTTTTACTATAACTCAGATTGCATTCGTCTGAAAGAAAAAAAGTCACATACACCTGGGATGCTTCAAAGGTGAGTAAAAGACAGGATTGTTTTCATTTCTGGGTGAACTATCCCTTTAAGTAGCCTATAGCCCTATTCGGATGGGACTAGTTTTCTAAACTACATGCAAGTTTTGATTCTTTCACCTGACATCCGCAATTTTCATGTACCATTTCGGACTTTACTAACATCTCAGTGTTTATTACAGAGGTGGGAGGGTCTGTTTTGTACATCTGGGCGTCACAGAGATCACAAGCTCTGTATGCATGCATTTGCATATATTCATTCGGATTGATTTGTGGTATTGAAGGTGGAGAGAACAATCCCTGACAGACCTGGGACGTGAACCCACTGCCTTTGTGTTACAAGTCCAACTCCCTATCCATTAGGCCACGACTGCCCAGAGTACCGAGTGCAGAAATGAGTAATCCCACCTGATACTGATATTACAATAGCCAGACTTTACAATTTACGCGATCTGGTTCTTCATTTATTTAATTTTTTTTTTTTTTTCTGTATCAAAATCTAACATGTGTGTGGTAAGAGCATCTACAGCAGTTTGCGTAGGCCAAAACACACAAGGAAGCGTGTTGTGAAAAATAATATCACCGGATTCGTTTTCTCAGAGGATCACTGAGTTTGCTGATAAACAGTAGGTAATTTGTTCTGGAATTATCACAGAGGTTGTGAGAGAAAAACACAGACATGGGAGATTCGGACAGGATTAAAATCACCAAGTATGTCTGTGAAATTAAAATTTCTCTAACGACCTCCTGCAAAACGACCTCCCGTCCGAATAGGGCTTATGTACTTAACTACATTGTATAAAGTCTGGAACACATATGTTTACATTAGCTAAATGTTTTCCAAAAAACATTTCATGGGTTCAGTCCATGTGAATTGCCACTTCACAATCCATTTTACTTCCATAATGTGACATATTTCCAAGTGAAGTAGGGGTTTGAATGTAATATTGGATCACTTCTGATTTCAGATTGCTACCGCTGACAACATGAACATGACGGTCATGAAACTTCAAAATGACACAGGGAATCTAGTCTTCTAAGGTTATTTTTAGATTTGAGAATGGGCAATAAATAAAGAAGAAGACGCTGACTGTAAAGTAAAATCTGAACCAATGAATAAAACCTGAACCTTCAGTAAAGCCCAAGATTTCTACACAACACAAGCAGCTTAGTATGATCAGAGACACTCCAAAGGGGAAGAGATAGACCTATAAGAACCTTAGAAAAATATCAAATAAACAGTAACCTTCAGTATGGTACAGTAGGAATGGAATCAGCGTTCACGTTTAGCTCTGTGGGCTATGAGAACACTCTTGGATGCTTTTTTGTTTTTGGATGAACTCATCCCTAGAGATCATTAGACACTGGCCGGTTCTTTGGTCTGTTGGATCAAATTGTACTCTCACCTAAATCAAACCATTCCGGAGTTCAACTTGAAATTGAACCAAGACCATATCCTAAAGGGGTTTTGGTGTGAGTCCAAGATTGATTAGCATGTTCATGTTAGCCTACATGTTAAGCTAAAATACAGGTGAAATCACATAAATGCCTTAAATGGACACTCAAACGTTTTTTAAGCTAAATGTATTTTACATTAGCATTCATTAAACTGATCAAAAGTGTTTATAATACAAAAGATTTCAACAAGTTTTTTATTATAAATAAAACAGTTCTTTTGAACTTTCCATTCATCAAAGAATCTGAAAAAAGCAGCAAAAACTCTTTCCACTATCCATAATATCGAGAAATAAGCAAATCACCACATCAGAATGATTTAAGAAAGACACCTAAATTACATTTTAAAACACATTGAAACCGAAAGTTATTTAAATGTGTTATAATATTACTGTTTTTACTTTATTTATGATCAAATGCAACCTTTATGATCCTTCTTTCAGTCTTTTTAAAATAAAAAACAATGAAAAATTGAGACGGCTGTAAGTTGAAAGACTTGACATTATCTCAAGGGCAGCACTAGCCAAACTATCACATCTATTTTTTGCATTTTGTTAAATAATACATTTTCCGTTATTATAGTCATTACTTTACGTGGCATATTTCATTAAACGTAATTCATCATTTATTTGGCCCTGCTCTTTATTAAAACGGTTGTCCTCAGCTTGTCTGCTACCGCTGTGGCAATCCAAATGTAATGTTATTTGTCATGCCAATAAAGCTCAGTGAATTGAAACTGAAACCGAGAGAAAGGAACAAAGAGAAAGAGAGAGAAGAAAGAGAGTGAGGGAGAGAGCTGACCATGTTTTATTCATTGTAGCACCAAGTGAAATTTGGACTCCAGGTGCACCTATTTTAGTCGTCTCTAGACACCTCACTTCCCAGGGCTCTGAGTGTTTCCATTTGTTCAGCTTGAGCAGTTCAGTTCATCAGGACTTACACTCGGTTTTTTTTTCCCCCCGCGATTTCAAGATTCGCCTTTCACTGCCTGCAATAAATAGTTTTATACTTGGAAGTTGTAAACTCGCGCTTGAGTGTTTTTTGGCAGCTATCTGCAGTGTGGTCAGCCTTCATAGTTTAAACTACCCTCTAAAGAAGGCCATATAATTTATCAACATTTCAGACTGTAATTTATGAATTTCAACCGCTATTTTAAGCTGAACGGCCATTTATACGAAGCAAGACATTTTCAGTAGCACTTCATTACAGTAAAACAAACCTTATAGCCTCACGACTCAGAGAAGAAAATAAATGACCTCGAATTGTTGTTAATTAGCATTATAATTAGCCTTTTAACATCTCTGACTGAGACCAGATCTGTCTATCCTGCAGTCCAGTCGTTCCAGGCCTCCAATTAGTATATGCAGTATAGTACAGGAGCAATAAGACAGCATTCTGTCATAGATCAGTATGAGACTATTAGGTGACTCATTTAATAAGCACTTTTGTTAATTATGCTAATAGCCTAGAAATGCCCAGCAGGAATAATGGATAGATAAATGTTTATTACCACCAGTTAATGGCATAATAGAGGACCGAATCAATTATACACATCGTTGTGTTTGAGTTGGGCAGCTGTAAAGGCAGCTGAACACCTGCAGGTCGACTTCTGATTCTTCAATGTACAAAACTGAAAAATGGATAATTTACTGACCCTCAGACCAAGTGTAATTGAGCTTGTTTCTTCATTTGGAGAAATGTATCATTATATCACTCGATCCTCTGCAGTGAATATCAAAATGAGAGTCACAAAACACCCACAATAATCCACAAGTATCCATATGACTCCAGTCCGTCAATTAACATCTTGTGAAGCGAAAAGCTGTGTGTTTACAAGAAATAAATTCATTATTAAGGTGTTTTAGCTTTAAACTGTAACTTCTGGCTGATGAGAGTCCATGGTCCATACTAATGCTTCTCTAAGAAATAAAAAAAGTCTATCCTCTCACATCAGAACCGACCAACATATTACTTTAGAATTGTTTAGGTCTGTTTATAATCGTAAATAATGCTTGATCTGTGCATTATGTCTCTCCTGATTTAAGACGAGGCAGCTTTCCTGGAGAAATGAATATTATGGATAGAGGACTCTAAACCATAGTGAAGATACTTGTGGATTACTGTGCTGTTTTTATCAGCTGTTTGGACTCTCATTCTGATGGCACCCATTCACAGCAGAAGATCCACTGGTGAGCAAGTGATTTAACATTAAATGTCTCTAAATCTGTTCCAATGAAAAAACAAACTTGTAAACTGGATGTCAAATGTTACATTTTGTGTTCATTATTCCTTTAATTAATCCAGTACGGTGGCCAATTTTTTAGAAACATACAGATTGCGTTGTTAAGGTTAATTATATCTGCCTATGAATCTAATCAGCCTAGGAGATCCTGGTGGGGTTTTTATATAGGCTGAAATCAGACTGTAATCTTCATGAGGTATCTTGCCTGAATGTGAGGATTGGGTCACATGCTGTTCCTCCTGGTGCTCTGTTGTCTGTGTGCCGTCTGTTCTTCTGCCCTCACCCGTCTGATAATGACTCACAAACACGCCTACAACCAAAACCCAAGACACAGTCATGTTTTTCAGCAGGAGAGCACATGAAAACAGGAATATATTTTTCCTTGACTGATGTAGAAAGACAGAGAGGAGAAAGAATACACAAAATGGACAAATCTGTCAAAAAGTGATGTTACGGGCAAGAAAACTATGTCAGTTTATAGTTAGAAGATATCAGTCTTCGAGCTCAGCCTCCCACCTCTGCTTTTTAAAGAAAAGTTGTTCTGATCAGTTTTCAGGTGAGATGAAGCACTTCTATATATATATATATATATATATATATACATACACACACCCACCTAACGGATTATTAGGAACAGCATACTAATACGGTGTTTGACCCCCTTTCGCCTTTAGAACTGCCTTAATTCTACGTGGCATTGATTCAACAAGGTGCTGAAAGCATTCTTTAGAAATGTTGGCCCATATTGA
>JAUCMS010000012.1:10196533-10211737 GCA_032357445.1 Enteromius radiatus | reverse complement strand
CTACGTTCGCCGTGCATTTCCCTGAAAATAATGCACACCTCAGAACGTTCGTCAGCCAATCAGATTCAAGCATTCAATGGCCCCGTAGTATAAATATATATACAGTACTGTGCAAAAGTCTTAAGCCACTGGTATTGTCCCCAACAAAAAAAGTTTTTAAGTCGGTTATTTCTATCGTTTTTAATAGAGAAATATCAGTTTACATTTCCAAACATTATTTTCTGGAATGACAAACTGAGACAGACTAAATCCAGAAGAACTGGGGCAACGTCTCCAAGATATTTTACCAAAAGCTCTAATACCAAATATTTATTTGATGTAATTAATAGAAGTAGAAGAATGAAAGCATCCTCCTGGTTTTATAGCTTTTTTATTTTGAGTGTCTAAAACTTTGAACAGTACTGTAGCTTTGCAGGTAGGTTTTTTGAAGCATTCTTGGAGACGTTGCCACAGTTCTTCTGGATTTAGTCTTTGCACCAAAATAACACTACTTGTCCCCAGTATCATTTAAAACACACATGGATGGATCATTTCAAACAGTGATCACGAATATCATCTCTGGTAATGCCAAATATTTGTCTATCATTTACAACTGCAGATGAATATCTTGCATAATCAAAGCATCTGTTTTGTGTGATAACCAGTTTGTGTGTGTGGGTGTGTGGGATGAGTCTTTTTTTTTTTTTTGAGAGGGTGTGTGTGATGTGTTCATGATTTGTGTTTCTGATGCATGTGTCTGTGATGTGTTGTTTCTAAGGGAGTGTGTTATGACTGGCTTGGTTATGACAATGACCAGCAGTGAGAACTGAGTGCAGGTATGTGTACTTCAACAGAAGCCAGAACAGTCAACTGCCAGAATGAAAAAGAAAAAGGGGAAAAAATTAAAAAAAAAGAGTTTTTGGTTTGGTTTGAGTTTTTTATATATATGTATGTATATGTGTGTGTGTGTGTGTGTGTGTGTGATTATAAAATTAATTTAATTTAAACTATTGCATATTATTTACTATAGATGTGCATGTATTGTCTAATAAATGTATACTTTTGCATAAATTATAAAATTATTATCTTGCAACTTGGTAGAGCTGGACTTATTCAGCTGAATCTGAATGGAGTCTTGAACAAAGTAAAAAGAGTTGAGTTGAAAAGAGTAAAAAGAGTTGAGACAGCACATTTACTACAAAAGACAGTTTCCCTGAATGAGTAGGTGGAGATTTACTTGAGATCCTCACTGGTTACATCACAGCTTGTCTCTCGGGTGCCCGGTATAACACTCTACGTGACAGAGATAGCTGGCTTGAGGAATCAGACACATTTATCAAGCCCAAGAAGACAGCAGCTCTGTAGCCGATGGGAGAGACGGTCTGCTCCCGGCCACAGCGGTAGCTGCCGTTGACAATTTTGTCACCTTGTGGAAGATGAATAGGTGAAAGGCTTTGAGGGATGAGGGGAGAAGAGACTGGGAACGTGTGAGTCCCAGTGGAGTTCTTGACAGTCCATAATCTGCTCTCCACTAGATCTGGCCATCACCCTTCATCAGATGGTGACTCCTGCCAAACTTTGTGTGAGAGTCTCGCCGTCTCTGTCTCTCTTTCCTTCCCCCGGCCCCTCTTTGCCTTCATCAACACACGACTTTCAGAATGAAACGTAACATGAGGAACTTTGAGAAAGATATAACACTCCAACAAGCTCTTGCTGTGG
Source organism: Enteromius radiatus (assembly GCA_032357445.1). Taxonomy (NCBI): domain Eukaryota; kingdom Metazoa; phylum Chordata; class Actinopteri; order Cypriniformes; family Cyprinidae; genus Enteromius; species Enteromius radiatus. Next base: position 10,210,039 of record JAUCMS010000012.1, on the reverse strand, counting down.
TCAGGTTCTCCTGGGAAGTCATTTCAACACGATGTGTGTGCAAGTGATGTTGAACAAAATAAAGTGAGTTTGCAAAAAATCTCTCTCCCTTTTTCGTTTCCAGTCAAATACAGGATTGTAGCACTAATGAGCTAACAGAGCTAATGCTTCAGTCAGATCATTAGCACTAATTGATTTATTGCAAAGTGGAGTGTAAAAGTAAAGTTGCACTCATATTTCTCAATAAATTCCTCAATAACTTTTGCATCAGTGAAGGAGGTATGTTTACGTGAATGTAAATTTGAAATTATTAAAATGTTCAGTATTTCAATAATATTAATTTGATAAAATTCTTAATTACTTCATAGATACCACACATAAATTAATCATATAACTTTTTTTTTTTTTTTAACTAACGAAGGTGTGTTTGTTCTAATCCACTACCAGGATTTCCAAACTATTGATTTTTTTTTAATCAGCCGAACAACTTTGACATAAAATATTTCCTTGAAACACCCTCTAAGATTTTCAAGCAATTTTTCAATAATTTAAAAAATACAAACTAAAATAAAAATCTAATTTTAAAGTAATTTTTTAAATAATTTATAAACAATTCCAGGGTTATTATAATACATAAAACCGAAGCTTATTTAAAATTTAAGCCATACATAACTATGAAAATAAATATTAACTAGAATAAAAGTAAATAAATAAATAAAAATAGTGAATAATTCTTTATGGACAACCTCATTTTGATTCATTTAACTATATTTTATTCAAATTTAAACTTTATGTACTAAAATAAAATAAAAATAAATTAAGAAATTTTATGAAAAAACTATACACGTGTTAAAAAATAATAAAAATGACAAAAGTGTACAAAAGTGTCTCAATAACAGTGCACAGTTTTCTAATGTCAAATCGCAAGCAGGTTAACTCTTTTCATTCTTTTTTTATTATTATTATTTTACTTTATTATTCTTTATACTACCAAAGGCGGGAAACCATCATTTAAACATCATTTTGTAGATGTATTGAGTTTTTGATTTGTTGTTTCTAACTTAAAGCTACCTTGGATCTCTTCAGGTAGACTTCAAAGCTCGCCTTTGTTGCCACTAAGAATCATGGGAACTGTAGTTTGCTCATATAAGCCTCCTCAGTGTCAGTTCAACTAAATAAGTGGTATTTTCAGTCACCATCATTCATCAACATCACGCAAAATGCATACAAACTAAATCAACATTCACCACTAGATTCTCGCTCAGAAACCTTGCAAATGAAGACGACAGACAAGAACGCAGGTGCTCAAAGAAAGCCGTCCATGATAGGAGACACAATAACCAGTTAGAGGTCACTCGAGGACCCATCAAGCATTAATTGGGTTGTACTTTATTGTGTTTTCGCAGGAAAAGACCCTTCCGTCCAATCAAAGTGTTGAAAAGGTCCTTCAGGGTTTGAGTGTGATGGGAATGGCAGAGGCTCTCCAGAGGTCTAAGCAGGATGATGAGCGGAAAAACGCTGTCCTTTCTGCCCACTGTACACCTCACAAGTGCAACCAATTAGAGTAATTGAAAACGGGAGACATGTCCAATTAATAGTTTGTTCAGAGGAAGCAGAAATGGTGTAGAGTGGTTTGAGGCAGGTCGAAAGCAGGAAGAAAATTGGCAATTATTTACGTCTCACATGCCAGCGCCATTATCTGGCCATTCATTCTCAACAGGGTTTCCTGTAAATAAAAAAATGGAACGGGGCAAAAAGCAAGGGATGGCACGTTTGGGCGGTGGAGGGCAAAACGGGACCGCTAAGAGAAAAAAAGCATTGAACCAGAACTTTTGCATAAAACCCCTTTAGGCAAAAGCGGTGCGCTGACAGGGGCATCTGATCTGTGGACATGCCTAACTAGCCAAAGGAGCCATTAGCAAGGCCTGGTGCGAAGTTTTGCCTTCACGTGTCAAATCATGCATGCTCGCTCATCTTTTCTTCACCAGACAACACATCAAAACCTTTCCCGTTCCATTCTCTCAACGCAGCACACAGCAATTTATATTGATCACTCTGACAGTGTGATCATTCGACGGTGTGCCAAGATTTGGGCAGCACTTACCGCTTCCAGGATATGGCAGGAGATGTGCCATAAGTAGTTTGCGCGGTGGGGGGAGAGCATCTCCACTACATTTGGCCATTTTTTAGCTGCGTGTTTTTGTGTGTATTATGGGGATAGAGGGAATTAGCATATAAACTATTCGCTCGCTTGGTGATTTCTGCTTTGGTGCAGTCAGCCAGAGCGTTTTGACCTTTAAAAACCTTACAAAGTCGATCTGAAAATGACTACAGTTAACTTTTTCATTTGGGTGAGTTAATTCTTGCAGGCTCAATGCATACATAAACATGGCAGCCATTAGCAAACGTTGATCTTCCGCTATTATACTCCAATTTTTCGGACAACTGGGAGTCTGGACCCTGCTTTAATAATTGTACAGATCCAAACTGCAGCGTTGTATGCAACACGGTCCACTTAATGAAGACCCTAGGCACCACAGTAAACAAGTAAAGGGCAGTTTGAGTCACAAGTATTGATGAGTGATGGAGAAAAAACTAGTTTTAGAGTTTAGAATGCAGATATATGAGCCTCATGAGAGTCCGGTATAAATTAGGTATGGATTCAGATTGTAAATACCATGTGACTCAGAGGAAGTCACCGGAAAATGACATCCTGACAGGCATCAAGGTGATTGACTGATGGCACCGCAACAACCACTCAAGCCTTTTTTTTATTTGTCACTGGCCAAACATCTACTGTAACAGAAAACATTTGCTATCTGGCTTTGTTAGGATGAGCAAATTTGTTGATTCAACTACAAATCATCTTTCTGTATAATCATTTGAAATGTTGGAATATTGCTCTGCACGTTTTATTGGTTCCAAGGTGCCTGTTCTTAGGTGATTGTGTTGAAAAATATATATTTTTTACTATTTTTGTTGAAAGTCCATTCACATCCTGAGAGCAATCACTAAGTTTAGTGGTCTAAAAGTTGTTATATTGTCTGTGGAAGAGGTAAGACCATGTTTGTCAAATTATATCACTCAGTTAGAGGGCTATGGCTGTCAATTTTGTCTGTGAATGTATGTATTTACATGCCTCCACGTGCCCTGTTTGCGCAAACATGATAACATCATGAGCATGTTTCATTAAGCTACAGGCCAAGAAAGAAAAGCATTATTATTGTAATAATTTGCACTTTTACTGTAATGTTTTCTCACCAGTGAATGACAGCGTTGCATACAACCCTCCACCAATGCCGCATCCTGTTTATGTGTTTTGGAGGAGGCGTGGCTTTGTGCCCCTGAAATTTAAGATATGAGGGCAAATATGAGCATGTAGGTCATCGACTTACATTAATATCATAATATGGTATAATTTAACAAAATCAAGATTGCTGTGATTAATTTTATACAACAGTTAAATAAAAAGGTAATGTTGCACTATATTTTAGAAAATATTGCCACAACCACAACTTGTGACTTTTTTTAATCAACACACACAGGTATGTGTGCCGCACACTTGATGAATGAATCGGTTGAATGAATGACTGAATGACTCGCTCATTAAGAAAGGAAAGGAAAGGACGTGACATGTGGCCAGGTATGGTTTCCCATACTAGGAATTTGTGCTCTGCGTTTAACCCATCCAAGTGCACACACAGGAGCGAGAAGTGAACACACACACACACTGAAGGTGGAGAGAGTGCTGGTTATTCATTCCCCCCCACCCACAATCCCTGCCGGACCTGAGACTCAAATCTGCAACCTTTGGTTACAACTCCCTATCCATTACGCCACGACTGCCCCCTTAATGTTACCTGTCAGTACTTTTAGATTCATATTTAACATTTAATTACAATTGTTTAAATATTTAATTTTTCAGCATTCCTCTAAAAAACACCAAAACCATTATAAATATCTATTCAATGTTAAATCAAACTTTTTCTAGTAGCTTATCTCTTGTAACACAATACTGACTTAATAATGGGCTAATTTCTCAGTCCAGATTGATATGTGATTAATTAATAAGCACATTAAATGTAATTCATTACATTACAATTTTGAATCACTTGACAGCCATAGTATTATTATGTTAGATTGCAATTTCTGTAAGCAAACTGTTTAGTGTCTGAAGCATATTTATGTGTACGATTCGGTTGAGTGGATTCCATGTTCGAAAAGAGTCTCATGATAGTTTTCCTAACTCTCTAGCTAGGTCTCCCAAGTGCACACAAACATTTTCTGTCAGACTACCAAGTGCTAAGTGTTAGCCGTGATTGACCTTGATTTGACCTCAATGCTTTGGAGGTGGCAATTACTCAATACCTAATTCCGTGACAAATGTTTTGAAGATCTGGATTGAGATGAGATTTTGAGCGATCAGTTTGTTCTTATCTTCAGCAGCTAATGACATTCTGAAGATCATCATCATTTCCTCTGCAAAGCCTCGGTCTTCCCGAGAGGCAGCGTTAAATGAACCTCGCTCAGGCCAAATCAGCTTAACTTCCTCTCAGCATGATAACGATACCGTCTCTTGCCCCCGGGACGATTCTCTCGGTGGGTGAGTGATGACAAACACCCCCGTCTCCATCACCCACCACATCAGTCCCAATCTTCCAAATAAACGAGGGTAACTAGAACGACGACTTACATATCTCCATAAAAATCACAGTTGACGAGGAAGCCATTTTCTTCATTCGGCTCCAGTGGCGGAGATGTTTTGAAGGCGTAGCTTGCCAAGCTATAAGCTGCTCATAATTTAAACTGGTTTAGTCTTTTGTAAAAGTAGTTCACCCAAGGTGGTCTACACCTCGAGAGCGCAATACAACATAGCTAACGTTACATAGCAAACTAAGAGGAAAATGTCAGTATTAACATTGAACTTTCGCTTAAAAAACAACTTTTCAATTGACAAAAATGATCATTTTGGACAAAATGATTCCGAATTTAACTTTCCAAACCTACATAGGCTTATTTAAAATGACTGTTCTAGTCACTAAAATGAATCAGGCCTTCCAAGACAGAAATATGAGACAGAGCTACAAGCACAATGTGACATTTCAACAGCTGTGAAAAGTAGGTTGATAAAAGCAGCTACTGTAATGTTACTAAAAGATGTAGTTACTAGTATCACTGCTTTTAGTCAGATACTGCCAGCTCACTTCTGTTTTACACTTCTTCTTTATTTCCATCTCTCACTTTCTCTCTCCCTCTCTCTGATTGATGGGATGTGAGCTGTGGTATGAGTTCGGACAAGCTTAAAGATGTCAGCACCAGCAACATTGTGGAAAACCCATGAACACCTTCTCACTGCCTCTTCTGACAGTGTCAGCAAGAAGACAGGCTGATGAGGAATGAGACCAGGAAGATGGATGCATGGGCAAGGAGAGCAGAACGATGGATGAATTGGAAAGGTACGAAGAAAGATGGATAGATGTCTCAACTGTCAAACACGTTACCAGTCATGTGTGAGGGGCATCAGTCTTAACTGAGTCCAAAACTCAAAATTAAATCAATCGCAGCAGAGCGTGAAGTATCAATGCCTAATCGTTCAACACTGCTTTGTTTTTTTAAACCGTAAGTTCGAGTTAAAGGGATAGTTCACCCAAAAATGACAAATCTGGCATCATTTATTCACCCTCCAAACCTGCATGAGTTTCTTTTTTCTGTTGAACACAAAGGATATTTTGAAGAATGCTGCTTAACCAGCAGCTGTTGGTCCCTGTTGACTTCCATAGTATGGAAAATGTATGTATATATATATATTATAAAATGTACTTTTTATTTAATTATTAAAATTACTCACCCTCATGTAGTTCCAAACCTTTGTTCATCTTCAGAACACAAATTAAGATATTTCTGATGATATCAGAGAGCCTCCATAGACATCAATAGAACTGAAATGATCCCTGATCCAGAAACACAGTAAAAATCACTGGTAAAACAGTCCATGTGACATCAATGGATCAACCTCAGTTTTGCTGAGTTCTGCTACAAGAATACTTTTTTTTTGCGCAATAAAAACAAAAATAACATCATGTAACTCTACCATTCTTCTCCCGTGACTCTGATATCATCAAAAATATCTTAATTTGTCTTCTGAAGATGAACGAAAGTCGTATGGGTTCGGAACAACATGAGGGTTAGTAATTAATGACAGAATTATCATTTTGGGGTGAACTTACCCTTTAAAGTCAATGGTGATCAGAAACTATGTGGCTTTTTCTGATAAATAAATATAAATATTAATGTCTCAGAAAAGTCTGCGTTCAAAATTCACAGATTTCAATGTGATTAGTATTATTTATAAACAAAACTTTTTTATTTTCATTTATTTTTATTTTTATTTCAGATTTAACTATAACACTGATTCAAACATTCCTCTTCAAATTTCTCCACATACATTTTGTAGCTCTAGATTCCAATAATCTTTGGAAAAATAAATTTGACTATTAAATTAAATATTGATATAGCAACCTAGGAGCAATAACATGTGAATCCATGCTAATCCATTCTTCTGTGGAATCATTTCCTGGCATCTCCATCCATAATGTTAATTAAAAGGTCAAAAATAATGTTTAAAAGGACAGTGAATTCTGGCAACTCTAGTTTAACAACAGATTGCTCAGCTGACCAAAAAGTCCATAAAGCATAAAAATTAGTTGATCTAGGACCTTTGATGTGTCATTGTAGAGTCTTTCCCTCACAGCCTAGTTCTTATTCACGTTAAATTACAACATATGAAGTATATTGCAGCATAACAACGTACAAGGATTTTTCACACCAAGCAGCCTCCTTTTGGTCAGTGTGACAAATTTACAAAAACTACTTAAACCCACTGCAAAACCAGTGCAAGGAATCAATTTTAATTGCATATATAAAGAGTGGAAGTTTGAATATTCTGAGTACGATTGTATTTATTTTATGCACTCTGGATCTACTTAATTCTATTCAGACTGCCTTTATGAAACCAAATATGATATGAAGATGAAATCCAAGTGACCAAAAAGTGATCCAAAACAAACATTTTCCATGTGAGCTTCACGCATGACTGGCACACCTCTCGAGAGTTCATCTGTCCCACATGCCTCACAGTTCAACCTTAAGTCCTCATTTTCCGTGGGCTGGTCCTGCTTCGGTCTGGGTCGTGGGGCCATCGCTCGTTCAGACCTCGAGGAAAGAGCGACAGTACAGCCAAAGGCAAATTCCAATAGTTTTCCAGCAGGGGCTTTGTATCCCCACTGAGAGTGTTGATGGCTCCGGAGCACAGTGAGGACAGGGGTGGGTATCGCTCATTGAAAACATACGGAGAGCCCACAGGAGAACAGAGCCTGATAAACACCCTATCTGTGCACAAATCAATTAGAAGAGGGAGTCTAAATGTCGGCACTGGGGTGCGTTCAAACACACACGCTCAAATATGCCCTACAAAGGCATTACAAGGAGAAATAGATGCATCTCTATTGCTTTATTACATTTTCAAAACGCAGGCGGCAACAGTAGGCATAGCGCAAGGTTTCCACCGGCTTATATGAATAACTTAGAGACCACCGACGGCTGCTCCTGATAGCTGGAAAACTCATGATGGCTTTTGAGTGAGAACTCCAGGGCGGGAAGTGATCGCCGCATGCATCTTTGAACTGTTGTCTAACTGCTGGTGGCAGCACAGAGCTGCTGCAGGGCCGACGGAGAGCGGGGCAGAATTGCCTCACCCTGGTGCCGCCATCAGATGCAGAGGAAGATGGAGATGTGCAGTTAAGAGCCTCGTTTAGGGAGGACGCAGATGCTCCACCTGCCTCCCATTGTGAATATGTGTGTGTGTGTAATGTTTGAGAGACACAGAAGCGGAGTGGATTTACACTTTGGGAAGCCACAAGTGATTCTGCACTTTAGGTTGTGACTAACTAAAAGTAGTGGTGCTATAACGTAACAGTGTTTTGTCAGATTAACTTTAACCTTTGGGTAAAGCAGCAGTTAATATGATAAATGCAACCTTGTCTCATAAAAAAAATTTTATGTACCCTACTGCTCGTTTTGCCGCAGTTTCGAAGAGAAACGTACACTGAGTGGCACTAAAACACAGGTTCAATACGTGAACCTGACACATTTTTACATTGCGGTGACATAAGTATTGCTGTGTTTTTATTACGTTGCTTTCCGTTACATATTGTGATGGTTCAGAATTCAAATATGGATCCGGGGACTGTCGCTAAAAATTAATGCTCTATCATGTTGGAAATATGCCCTACTCCAAATCCAACCTTAAACCTACCTGACAGTGTTAACAAATGCAAAACTGATATAACATCATTATAAAACATTTGTTGATGCCATTTCAACCTCCTTTTACACAGATTTTAATCATTTTGTTGAACCATAGTTACACAGGATTTGAACCGGAGCTCCTCGCCTCTCAAGTACATCTCTGTACTCCGGAGCTACCAAACAAACCTCCCATCTGGATATGTGTGATGATAACCTTCAAGAGCATCAGTTTTCAAATATCCCAGCATATTAATATTGTTTTGAAGTCATAACATAATATTCTTCAAGTAAGTGTGCTTACTTTACTAGTGCGCTTTATTAATCAAAACTCTATAAACTTGTGTGAAAAGGAGTAAAAGGCGTCATATATACACACACACAATTATAAAAACATACACTTACACCATACAAAATTATATATATATATATATATATATATATATATAATGTGGCAGGAAGGAATCAGCATCGCCCAGGCAGCAAAGCACCGGCTCCTGGTACTCGTCAGTCTGGGCCAATTGGTCACGGCTGGACCGCTTTAAATGCTGCACCCAGCCAGATTTATAGACTCCGGCAGTAGCATCACCCTGCTGCGACCCGACATACTGGGACCCCGGCCAACCCTCAAATACGCCCTCCCCATAACTTGTGTACATGGTGACACTCACCAGGTCCCTACCTGTACTGTCACCATTAAAAAAGGCAAAGACAAGATAACCGTGGAAGTTGGTGTAATCAAAGAGCTGCCGGTACCCTGCTGGGGCGCGATTGGCCGGGGTTCGAAGAGGCCCTGACGCAAGCTGCACAGCCTGCCCAGCCTGCCTGGCGACGTCACCACCGGCCGTCACGGGGACCAAGACCCAGACCAGCCTTCGCCACCACGGACAGCGGGAGAGATGGTGAGTCCCCCTCTCGTGATACTAATGTCTTTCTCAATTTGTTCCAATAGGTCATGGGAGGGGTATCATTTGGAAAGGTACAACGAGAGGATGACCGGCTAAAATACTGCTGGGGCCAAGTCAGAGTAGTGGAGGACCAGGAGGTCCAGCCGGCCCCTCACCCTCTCAAAGTCACTGTACTGCATCACACACCGAGGAGGGGGAGGAGAAGCGCCTACTCGTGGTTCCCCAAACAAAGACCAAAACGGTGCTTGAGTTGGCCCACGCACACCCCATGGCCGGACATCTGGGGGCCCAGAACACAATCCAACGAATTAGAGATCGCTTCCACTGGCCGGGCATGGAGGAAAAAGTCAAGCGATTCTGTCAAGCATGTCCCATCTGCCAACTCACGTCACTGAAGAAATCTCCCCCTAGCCCTCTTATTCCACTACCCAACGTCGCCCTTTTAGCGGGCACGGATCGGGATGGATCTTGTAGGGCTGCTGCCAAAGTCAAGCCGGGGACACGAGCACATTCTGGTGATCGTGGACTACGCGACTCAGTATCCTGAAGCCGCCCCCCTCCGAAAAGCCACCTCGAAGGCAATCGCTAAGGAGCTATTCCTGCTGGCCAGCCACTTAGGAATCCCAGCTGAGATCCTAACCGAACAGGGAACGCTGTTCATGTCCCAGCTAATGGCTGACATCTGCCGGCTGCTGAAGGTGAAACAGCTCCACACCTCCGTGTACCATCCACAGACGGACAGCCTCGTCGAGCGTTGGCATCCGAGGACCGCAAAGACAGGAACCAGCTCCTCCCGTATGTATTGTTTGGAATCAGAGAAGTACCCCAAGCATCCACAGACTTCACTCCCTTCGAGCTATTGTTCAGACGCCAGCAAGTGGAAAGGACCCTATACCGTGGAGGAACAGGTCAGACCAGTCAACTACCGGGTGCGGCAGCTTGGTAGGCAGTACAGGTCTACCATATCAACCTTCTGAAATGCTGGGTATGGGACCAGTGCCAGGTGGCTGCACTCGCTCTTCCTCATCCCGCGGTTGTGGATATGGATCCCCACCTCTCCACCACCCAAATGAAGGATCTGAGGCACCTGGTCGTTCAGTTCCAGGATGGGGGTAACAGAGCCATCTAGGAGCCCAAAGTCCAGCCCCATTGTCCTGGTCCTGAAGCCAGACCAGGCGGAAAGGAATCAGCATCGCCCTGGCAGCAAAGCACCGGAACCTGGAACTCATCAGCCTGCGCCCACGGTCACGGCCGGACTGCTTTAAATGCTGCACCCAGCCGGCAAACAGACGAGCACTGTCTCCATTACATGTGTGACTTTCCTCTCGTTCATTTACAGATAAAACGCCATGACTGAGCCAGCATGAATCACCGGAGCACTGACCGCTGCGGCCTGCAAAGAAGGAAGAAGGGATTTCTCCACGCTGAGCACCACCACCGTCAACACCTATAACTTACCTTTCACCTACCTGCACTGTTTAAAAAATACACCATCCGGGGTTTGTTTTCACGAACTCCTCCTGTCTTGTCGTGATCTGTAGTGCCAGTGGTCACTATATATATATATATATGAAGAGTTCAGATTCGTCTGACGTTTTTCTTCAAAACTGGTATTTCTTTCTGTCTATATAGGTTTCTATGTAAGTTCTGTTACGTTCAAATTTGTTGAGGCTGGGATTTTTCACATTTCAAGTTTTTCACATTTACAACGTGTGGAGAGCATTCAATCAGTATCATTATCTCGTTTTTGATCAACTCTTCATATACATATTAGAGATATACTGAAAATTAGATCTGGGTATATATAAATTTAACCTTAAATTCTAAATATACACATACATACATTACATATTTAATATGTAAACTATCTAAAAACTTACATGACTATCCATATATATAATTGCAAATATTACTGTCACTGATAAAATTACAAATTATATCTTCAGATAGTAGTGTTGTGCATTTTTTGTGTGTATATATTTATCATCTTTATATAGCTGTTCTTTTAAAAGTTCAGGACAATTTTAGGACATAAAATTAAAAATAAACATTAAATTATTAATTATATCACAAGATTAAGATCATGGTTAGATCATGATTTTGTTTGCCCCTGCTATTTCCACTGAGGTAAACAGGGATGCTAATGCTAACATCCACTTTCATTTTTCTTCTTGAGCTAACTACTTTCTTAATAGAAAAGTTTATAGATATAAACACAGTTAAACTTTTCTATTTAACACACATTATCGAAGTTGATTCATCAGTAACTTGTAAACTGACCGTACTGTTTATCTTGTTTTAAGTCTTACTTAGTTAACCAGATTAGACTGAGCTAAATCTAATCCAAAGTTGATAAACAGACAAAAGAGGACAACAAGTGCTTCCACTCACAGCTGACTGATAATGAACAACTACCTGAGTCGACTGGTGCCGTCATTAGGAGCCTGCCGGGGGAGCTGCCTCTGGACGTCTAATTACACACACAGGATTGTGGTGTCACTCCTAAACTCCGCTGTCATCGGACACAGATGGGGTTTGATACCTTTAATTAGTGCGCTCTGCTCCCTACACAGCTCTCGGGTGCTAATCAGAGACAACAGCGTGCAGTACATCAACATATGACCCCACTGCGGTCACACTGCGCCCCCGCCGGGCCTCGTATGGCAGTGGAGACGCAGGGGAATAATCTATTAAATACTCGACAGGAAATCGAAAGAGATGAGAGGAGAGATGATGGCTTGAACTGTGACCAGAAGAGCATGAAGGGAAAATGAAGGCCCACAGCTCTCTCTCTCTAGAATGAAGAGATTGGAGATCTTAAAAAGCAGTAGGAGATGTGTGAGATGTTGGAATTGGTGAGAAGTGTGAGGCATCACTCACAAGTGTGTGTTTGTGTGTGTGTGTGTGTGTGTGTGTGTGTGTGAGAGAGAGTACATACTGTGCAAGTGTGAGTGTGAGGGCGCACAGACGAAAGGCCACACTGCAGGTGTGACCAGCAGAAATACTCAACATTTCTTTGGTACCGCTGTGAACACTGAAATGAGGCAGTGTTTGTTTAATAATGAGAGGATATTAAAGGGATAATTCATCCCAAAATGAAAATTCTGTCATTTATTCTCTCTCATGTTGTTCAAAACCTGTGTGAGTTTCTTTCTTTTATGGAACATAAAGAGAACAAAAAACTTTTAAAAAATTTTAACTCTGTTCAATAAAAGTCGAGAACAACTCTGAAAACACACACACACACAAACATTAAAGAACTTCTTTTGTGTTCCAAGAAAAAAAAATTAAGTCATACAGGCTTGGAACAACATGAGGGTTGCAAATGATGACAGAATGTTCATAGAAACTATGGCAACCAACAAAAGATTAATAATACTCTTAATTCAATTGAGCCTCTTAATACAAAGAGACAAAGAGTTACATGAAAACAAGAAACAAGCAGAGGCTTGACTGAGGTTTGTATTTTTGTCTTTGATTATGGCATTTCAGAATAATCCAAAATATAATTGCATTTGGTGATTAAAGCTTTTGAGTCATCAGATTTTCTCTCGTTTTAAAAAGCATGGCATCTACTAAAAAATGAAAACTCAGAATTAAGTTCTAAACTTTCCTCCATCGTTTTGAAGTCAATGCGTTTTTTAATGGGTTTTATAGGTTAAATGCTTAAAATAAGGTCAGTGTTTAACACAATCTCTAGATATTTTCGTGTTAAATCCGAGGGCTTTCTGATTCTATCAGATATTCTCAGTTTAACTGTAATTTTATGAAGCTATAGGGAATACTTTTTGCACACACACACAAAAAAAGAAAATATTGACTTTTTCAACAATAACTTCCATTTTGTGTCAGCCGCATATTTACAAGAGCACAAAATGTTCATTCTAGTAGCTTCATAAAATTGAGGCTGAACCATTGAGGACCATTTTTACGATGTCCTAACTATCTATCTGTCAGTTGCAGTGATGTCTATTCAGGGTCAGAAAGCTCTCGGATTTCATCAAAAATATATTATTTTTGTTGCAAATATGAACAAAGGCCTTACAGGTTTGGTTTGACATTATCACTTCCTAAATCTCTTTTCAGTCTCTATTTCAGTTAAAATAGATTGCAAGAGCATGATTGAAACACAGGCTGTGAAAGCAGACTAGTTAGCAGATTAAATATTTTGATCTTGTCTTCATCACAGACCTTATTTCAGGAATTTAACCAAAAAAACACTGGCTGCGTCCGAAATGGCTTACTTCCCTACTATATAGTACCCGAAAAACAGTATGCGAGGCGAGTAGTATGTCCGAATTCATAGTATTCGAAA
>JAUCMS010000012.1:10150177-10170752 GCA_032357445.1 Enteromius radiatus | reverse complement strand
AATTTGTGTGGCTCTTGTATTTTAGTGCTTTATTTTTAATATCAGCCATAGCATTAAATAATTCCCATCTTTTTTTTACCAATGCATAAAATAGTGCATCACAACAAAAAACACAATTTTCCATCTTTTAACGATTTTCAATTATTTTCTGTGGTAAACAAAAGCATGTTACATAACCTGGAACATTCCTCAAAACTCCTAGATAAGTGTCAGACAACACTATCTCAGTTCATTGAGCATGACAAACACAAACATTCAATGTGTTAACTTTTTCTTGGGTGTGGGATACTTGGTTAAACAGATTAAAAAGGTGTGAAAGACAAGGGGAGGGGCGAAGACTGCAACAATTCACAACAAACCATAAAAAATGGGGTTGTTACCACAGCAGCTCCTGATTGTAATGCAGTCACCATGGAGACTTTGTGCCTAACTGAAACCCAACCCAGAACTGAATACACAAGACCCATTATCTCCATACGCCCAGGTGTGCCTTTCACCCACAATTACAGTTCAAACTTGGACCAGTTACTACACTAATTATACAGCTTATAAGCACTGATCCAGACTTCAGTTTTACATTATGACAGAACCTGTAATTGTCCAAGTACAGACTCTATACAGACTATAACTCTTATACTTAGACAAACTCAACTGAAAAAGTTGGTTCTGAGATTGGATTTAAAATTGTTTCATATTACCGCATTAAGTATCAGGATCAGATCTGAGTCTTTTTTCTTCTTGGGAACTGACTAAATCATGAAAGCGTTAAGAATTGAGCTTGACTGAATGCAGCAAAAGCTTCAAAATACCTGTTTGCTAACATTATTGGGGCCTAGGTGATGTCATCAGATAAGGAAAGTCGTTTTAGTGAATGTTGCATTTACATTTTGATCAGAGCTATTAAACAGTAGAATAAAATGCACCAATTATTCACAAAAAAAAATTACAGAGAAGAGGCAAAAATTTAATTTCATGTTAACTTGTAACGAAGAGAAGCTTCAGAGTCTCCTTCTAACAAGATGGCTATAGTTCCAATTAAAAAAAGCTGGGACAATTACGAATCGTCGACTAGCTGTACTCAGCACCTGCGACCCACAAGCTATCGACCTGCATTCTTCACAGGATACAGAGAACAAGAAAGAGACACTGATAGCATCAAGCGAACCCCCATGTGACCCATTAGCACCTCCCCCAGCCATCTTCCCTCTGATCAGCACTGCTGAACAAACACAAGAGCTACATGTGTGTGCTGAGTGATGAGGCAAACATATTTGCATTTGATGAATAGACTGTATTCATCTCGTCATATCAACAGCCAAAACCAATCTCTGAGGAATGTCTCTGAAATGGGTTCAATCATTAGACTGAGGTACAAAGTGCACCCAAACAATAAAACGCTTGTCACCTGAAGATCACCTGACAGTCAGAACATCTGATGACCAATTCTGAGACACAACTGAACATCTTAATGAATGCCTTTGATCTTATTGTGCATGAATTTTCAGTGCATTTGAAATAAAGAAAACCCTTTTTGTGCCGAAGGCGGTGTGCAGCTATAGTAAACTTAAACTAACCAAAAATACAGCCTGTTGCTCAAGCTCAATAGGAATTGTTTAAACTATGTTCAGTTTCACACCAACAGATGGAATATTTTTATTTTGCAAATGTGAAGTTTAAATTAGCCAAATGCATGAAGATGATAAGCTGTTGCCAGTTATCATGACATTAACAGTGACCTTTTGTGAATGATTGCTCAGTGTTATACTCTTATTTTCATTCAAATGTAAATGCAACATGCTCCAAAAATGACTTTACTTTGCCGATGACATCACTTTGGCCACAGTCGTTTTAACCAATACCTGGTTAAGAGGTTTAACTGTAGAAAGCCTTTATTCAATCAAACTGAATTGTTGTTGTTTTCGTAATCAAACCAGTTTAAAATCAAGCCCTAGTCAACACTTTTTCTTATTTTAATTTCTACTTCACTCTGAATTGTCTATAAAAGTAAAGTGAGTTCTGAGTTTCATGTTGTCTGTCCATTATTACTAGGAAACTTTTCTATTACTATCAAAAAAAAGTTCCCATCTCTACCGTTTTATCTACCGTAATGCAACGCCTGGGGTTTCGTGCTTTATATGTTCCTGCATGACCTAAAGCATGTAAATAACTAACCTAAATGAACCTCATGAATCAGGCTTTTGTTCTACATCCTGTGGGTCCCTCCTCACTAGCCACATACCACAGGAAATAATCTTTAATGAGGGAATGAGTGGGAGTGTTCATGTTGTGGCCTCGTGAAGGCAGATTTAGGCAGTAAGTTATGGATTTCTTAACTATGTTTTTCACAACAGCCAGTATTTGTTTTGGAAATTTAACAATATCTTTGACTTAATAAAAAGTTAAGGAAGTGCAGTCCTTGTTCTAACAAATCTCTGATTTATTTTGAAATGACCCCCCCCCCCTTATTGCCAGGATGAATCATGTCTGGAAGGAGCGATAGCACAAGGTGTGGAAGTCGCAAAGTCCATGTGAATTCTCAACACAGAGAGTCCCGGTCGGCACATAAACAGTTAAAGAAAGATAAGCCAAACAATCTGCTCTTATTCAACCAACCCAAGCTGTAAAGCATATGTAGTCGTAGAGACCAAAGACTTAAAATAAGATTCTTACCTTTGTACCAACTGCAATATCGTGAACGACGCTGCAAAAGAAAACAGAAATGCATCAGAGAAGGAAACCATAAACTGGAAAAGCATTTTGACCCCATGCACTTCCCAAAGAAACAAAAGGTAAAGAAAAACATTACATGCAAAGATGTCTATTTTTCATTTAAGAATTCACCCCATTTTGTGAAATAAATACCCTCGACCTAAATATTAACCGTAATTCATATTAAAGTGAGGCTAATGAGTCTAATATTTCATTTGACTCATGATGGTTAGATGTTTTTCCCATTAAAGGAATAAGCAAATTGTGGCTAGACTGCGTAATCTAGTTCCTTCCCACAGATCTCCCTTAGAGCAAGAAATATGAGTGGTATTTTGGGTCAGCCTATGGTTGAAGATTAACCCCCACATCCTGTTTCACATGAACTCTCAGTAAACGCAATACCAGAATCTCTCCTCTGGCTCAGGTCTTCGAAAAGTCCTCGTATCAATGCAGTGCAGCATGAAAGCTTTTATGTTTGAAACAATGGAAAGAAAAAGATACCAAGCGTACCAAAACAAAGTCCTTAAACATCTTCCCCAAGAGGGAAAAAAACCTTCATGCAAATAGGTGTGAGAGCTCAGACGAGGGGGCCCTGCGGACTGGGTCATTTTTCACAATACCTGGGGTGTGGTTTTAGTTTCTGAGTATCATTTTACATGGTGCATGTCCAGTGCGTCTGTCTAGTTAATTCAGGTCTATCAATGAGACTCACTGGCCAACTATTTACCATGTTTAACCACAGTTTACACCACATTACAGTAGTCGCGACAGTAATGGTTACTGCAATGTGGTATTAGCCACCACTAGGTTGCTATTATTTAGCAAATAAGGACTAAAACTTCTCAAATGTACATATTCGCTTGGTTTAGCATATGCGTTCGAGCAAATGTTTTGTGGAAGTTGTTATTATCTTCAATTTATATTGGGTTTGCCAGTTTGCAACCCCAAATTACAAAGTCTAAATATCTCAAAACTCATAGATTTACAAAAAAACAAAATACTTCCGTTTCTAATGCTTACAAAAGTAAGGTACACCAATGTGAATCATAACCAGGAAATTAAAACGGCTAAAGTAACTACTGTGTTTTGGTGGAAACTATGGCAACCCTGACGAATTTTGTAAGGAAGCACCTTATGCTAACATTTGACTAATATAAATAAAACGTAATCTGTGGGCGGGTAATAAAGAAAATAAAACCACCAGCTCAGAACTGTAAAATTTTTTTGATGGACTTACTCTAATTCTGCGTAACTTGATCCCATAGGATACAATTCAGTCTCTAGGCGGCTGCACAGGGAAAAAGAGGTCAATGCCATCACACAACCTAACTATTCAATTTAATTGTACTCATTTTACTAGTGTTCTGGTCAGAAAGAATAACATAACTTGAGATAACATAACTAGGGGAATGTTTCCCAATATTTGTGAGCTTTAAAAAAAATCTTCTTTACTCTTTATAACGTTACGTAAACTTTTTCACTGCGGATACGATGCAACAAGTCCTCTCGGTGGAAACCACCCTAGTTTTGCAGAAAAAAAAACTGCTTTTTTTGCAAAACTCTGATTTACGTCGTACTAACAAAACAGGCAAACTTTTTAAAAACAAAATGTGCTGCGAGCATCAGACAGAAACCTGATTCACGTGAAATTACGGGTTTGCTTTATCGCAACTGGTGATGAAAGCGCTCGCGCTGTCCAATCAAACAAAATAAAATGCATCACAGTTGATAAAAGTGGGGCTTTATTCGTTCGAGACTTATCGCCCGGCCAGCTTAATTTATTTTCCATTCATAGTAACGAAGCATCACTTACCCGTCCATTGCACACCGATGAACAGCAGCTCTGATCCGCAACTTTGTTGCTTGGCTGAGTTTTCTTCACTACAAAATGGCGGAGTGCGTTGAGCGGCGCCTCAGCGATGAGCTCGGTGATTGGTCAAGCCTGGACAACAGTGGGCGTGTGAGACACGAGGAGGACTGTGATTGGATAAGACGAGTTGAAAGCAAAGGGCGGTTTCAGTTGAGGAGGGAGAAACTGCATCCCTAGTATTGTTCTGTCTTTGAAGACACTTAAAAACCGTTTTTTTGTTGTTGTTGAGTCAAAGCATTAATGTGTTATTTTTCAATGACACAGTAACTTCATTATATCTGCTTATGCTATATTACTATAACTCTAATTAAATACACTTTTTCATAGTCTCTTAAATGAGTCCTTGATGGACAACAGTACCTTTTAGACACAACAACAAACTGAAAGCTAATATAACAAGCTCCATGAATATTTCAGTTTGCAGTGGGTAGCAGACATTGTTTGCTGTTTACAAAAAATACAAAAATAATAATGCTTATTTGAATGAAATGCACAAAGGTTTCAGCATCACTGATACTGGCCAAAGTAGACCAATGATGAAGGGCGGAATTCGTCTAATGCATTTCAGACAAAAAATAAATAAAAAATCCTTTGGCCCTTTTTGTTGTTACACATTGTAGACACAGTCTCCTGATCAGACCCTTATTTAGTTGGATTGCTGTCAGTAAGATTTAAGTGCCTCTGGCATCAAAGGCCCCATGATCTCCTTGATGTCTCTGGAGTGAAACGGAGTCTCTTGTGACCACCTGACTGAGGAGAGATTTTACTGTCATTTCACTCTGGTCATAGACAAGATAGTTTGGTTTGGTGAAAATGAATACCATGAAGAAAAGGTTCCTTTTATAGAAATCAAGGTGATATGGCATACTGCATATGACATGAACTAAAAAACAGTTTCAATGGAAACTCTCTCTATGTAAAAGTTTTAAATGTCTTGTCCAGAAGGACTATGGGACATGGAGATCTTTGGAATCAGGTATCATCATCATTAATAATTACCTGTTCGTCACACTCAGGAAATTACTTTTCCCCTGTGCTGCACCTGCTTAAATCTAAATAATAGATGGGGGGCCATAACAGAAACTGAGACTCATTGTCTCCAAGGTAGCCAACTGAAGGCATCACATGACCTGGCCAGGTAAATAATAGGGTTGAAGCCAAGCAATCAGTTAGGCCTGAACTGTGAAGCTTTCATAGTTAATACAAAATCAAAAGGGTTTTCAATATGTTATGTTTTGTAAAAAAATAAACTATAAAAAATAAATAAATGATAGATTGGAAATCATTTATTATGAAAATACAGTTCACGTTTCTCAGGATTAGACTTTTTTTCTTGTGGCTTTTCTTGTAATGTAAAAAAAAGTTGTTGTTTTATTATTATTTACAAAGTGTTTAATTATGTTTAAGTTTAATTATGTTCAAAGTATCAAAGTTATGTTTATGCCAACATTACAGTGGCATACATAAATAATTTTGATGCCGTTTCCATACATCATTTACATTTGCATGTTTCAATTACAGCGGTGCAAACACACTATAAATAGAACATGTTTATAGATACATCATATACAAGTCACATAGGTACATTTATCTATTTGATCCAATATTTCTGTAAAAATATATTTTTTTAAGAAGTAAAACCTTTCCTGTTCATCACTGTAAACATAAATACAACTATGTATAGAAACACAGTCAAAGCTGTTTATATTTATAGTTACGTAAGAGTGGCATACAAGGAAAGGTTTATAAAATCTTGTATACGTTTACAGGAAACACTATTAAAGCTATTGATATTTACATGCTTGCAGAAACACAGAATCAAAATTATTTATATTTGCATGTTTATTTATCTCTATACATTTACATTACAGTCCTTCGATCTATCCACCAACAGCACTGCTCTTTAAACATTTGCTTGTTCTTTAATCATCTGCCCATGCTTTTAACAAGGGGCCATTCTGATAGTTTATAAGGAGGCAAGCAACAGTGTATAGCTGGTTGATGGTCCTGGTGTCGCAGTGAGGAATGACCGTGTCCAACAGCTTGTGTTGCTTGACCCTGTCGACAAGACGCTCGATGTGAACCCTGAGCCGAGCAATGGACTGAGTTTCACTCACTTCCTCTGCCGGCATCTGTTCCTTCTTTAACAGACAGGAAGGTCTGTAAACTTTGCAAAGCACACAGTTGTCTATAAAAAACCCTTTGTTGACCATAATGGCCATTTCAGGTTTCAGGAGTGACACAATCCCAGAATGCTTTAGAAGCTCCTTGTCACTGACATATCCTTCATACACAGATGACACAAAAGTGACTGCACCATGCGGGGCCATGCCAATTAACCCTTTGTAGGTGCGCTGGGACCCTTCACCTTGAAGCAGAAGAGAGGTTGGTGTTTTGCAACGCAGCTCTATGCAGTCCATCACAACATGCGTGTCTGGATAGTCCTGAAACTCCTTTGGCACGTGAGCCTTGACCGCCTCCTCAGACATCCAGATGCGCACAGATCCAAGAATGGTGTAAAGAAAACTGGCCCAGCTTGTAATGATTGGACTCACGACAGACTGATGGATATTGAATCTGTGGGCTAGATCTCTCTCTGTTAGACCCACTGAGAGATGAACCATGAAGAGGAAAAACTCATCTATGGGCTGCATGGACTGGCACTGTCAACAAAATTGTGAATTAAATAAATATATTGTGTGCGTTTATGTAGAGAAAGCAATATTATCAGCATAAACATTTCTATCTCAAAAAAAAAAAAAAATGTAACAACAGTATATAACAACATTATAGATTCATTTTAGTTGACGTATATGCAAATTATTTACAGATGCACTGCCTGATCCTCCAGTTTCGCTCACTGCTGCTGGCCTGTCTTTGCTCAAATGAGCCATGTTGTGGGACGCAGGCTCAATAAGTCTCCAGAACGCCATCAAGTGGTTGTAAGTTGCAAACCTATAAGAAATGTGGGACATTTCTGAAATAATATACACAACAAATGTGATGATCAGCCACCAAGTTGTAGCTTATTTTTACTTTACAATGTACTAAAATATAAATCTTGTAAAACCCTTGTTAAAACAAAAAAGGACAATTTATCATACTTAAACTTGCTTAGTAAGTACTTCTTAAAGAAATAATAAACTTATTTTCTTAAATCTAATGATTTTCAGACACTTAACTACATGCTATTTATGACTGAATGAAAGCAAATGTATATAGAGTATATGTAAATTTATAAGAGCACTAAAGAATTTCTGATCACCTAAAGTAAGACTTAAGTACACAATTGTATTTAATTTAATAAATTGTTGTTAAAATATAGTTAAAATGTACTTTCAAGCATTTATGGTCAATTAAATATACTTATTTATATTGAAAATTGTATATCATGCATTTGATTTATTGATTATTGTATAATATAATTTAGCATCATGCCAGTTACCACGGCTATATTAGGGCAAGACTGGAGTAAAAAAAAAATCATGTTATAAATAAACAAATAAACCATATTATAAAATAATAAGAAGAAAAATAATGTTTTTAAAATGTGTGAAAAATGGTCTACACTTAATAAAAAAAAAAAAAAAAAATTCAAAGTGTGTTAGTCGTCAGATCAAAATAGCCAAACCCCTTAACCCATGACAAAAAAAGATGAATAAAAGAGTGATTTAAGGGTAAAAGGACATAACTATGTTAAGAAACAGTAATGAAAAATGGCATTTTATTATAAGTTTTTTAACTGTTTTTTTTAAACTGTTGTCAAGATTTGAACTACACTGTGCATATTCATTATAATCACCTGAGTGCTACTTAACAGGTACGACGAAAAGTGTGGAAAAACTAACGGAAACATGTCTGAAAATGTTGTTTGGGTTTTAGGTCTTAACGTTACCTAGTGTAAAACCGTATGTCATCGTCAGATGCTGCAAATCGGCCCAAACAAAACCTCTGAAGAACAGACAACTCTGCAACCTGCCTCCTCAGGCGCTCGACCTCCTTTCTGAGAACTTCAGTCTCATTCAGTTCACTTTGATCCTGGACGAGAGCTAAACAATAATCATGCTCCCGATGCTGGAAGCCCGCGGGCACAGGGTCATGTTTTAAAGGAGGGACGCGTCTCCTCTTCCATAACCCAGTGCGCTTTGGTGCAGGAGTGCTCGAGCTTTTCCCCGTGAAGAGAGTGGGCACGGCGCCCTTCTTCAGCAGTCTACGCGATGTAGGAGTCGATTGCTCAATAAAATCATCACTCCTGAAGTGTCGACTGCAGACTCTTATATTAGGACTGACCTTACAATCCTCACGCTTGATACTCTGGAGCCACTTTTTGCGCATTTCATTGTTCAAAGGGAAACTGTGGAAACTAATCACAGAATTAAATCTTGAGGACATTTTACAGCACGGCACGCAGCAATATTGAGACGATGCACCCTCACGACGAAGATATTTAAAGGTTTTTGAACTCATTACCAATACGTTATATTTCAATATAATGTGCTAAATGGTAGGCTATATTATTGTAGTTAATATAGGTACAAAGTGATATATCAGTTTGATTGGGATCAATAGTTAAACGAAATTTTTCAGAAAGAGTTAAATGCTAACACTAACTCCTGTGGGTGAACGCTGTGCCGGAAGCTCGTGTAGACACTGAGAATTTAGCGGAAATACGTAGGCAGTAAGTATATGACAAGCCGTTGTATCATTTAATGCCGGTCTCTGGCTTTAGTAGTTTTTAGTTTTGACTAGTTAAAGTTTCATATGTCTATTCTTTCCCCTTGAATATAATAATCATTTAGGCTATGCTATAAATACTATTTTTGCACATGATTTTGACAACTATAAATTGTAGCCTAAATAAAGTCAACTATATTTTGTACTTTGTAGCCTATCTCTAGTTGAATTATCACTATTAAAACGTATAATTTGAGATAGATGTAATGTGTGTTTAATTTGATGTAGCTTATTTTACATTTAAGGTTTTAATATTTTTATTAGTATTATTATTAAGTATCCAAAAAGTCAAAATCCATGCTTGTCAAAATGCAGCTTTTGAATTGAACTTTTTACTAGATAAGAACTGGAATTCATTATAATCAAAACTTATTTAAAGTCATCATGAAATGGAAATTGTGATTGTTGTGAAATATTAAAGAGAAACAGCTTCTCAAAAGAAAAAAATACATGATGAGACTTTGGTTGGTCTTTTAGGAATTGATATGATTGTTTGATTACAATAGAATTTGTATGTATTGAATTATAATTTTGACTATATGTGTGACTAACTGAAATACAATTGTTAAATATTGATCTAATTTGGTTTTTACGCTAAAACGCTTGCCATAGTAGGCCGTGCTTTGACTATTTGATGACATCATGTGGCAGCTGTTGGACATTACACATAAAACACCCTGATTGTAAAACACATCCACACAAATGTCTTTTACTAAATATTCTGTTAAATTGTTCTGATATGTTGCTGTCTGGATCTATGGAAGATATTTATTAATACTGATAAATCAGAATTATCTCTAAACCAAACTGGAGAAAAGCTTAAAAAAATGAACTGAAGAACCATTTGCACATTCTTCTACAAAAAACCATCCCACTAAATAATAGCATGGCTGAACAAATAACCAATCTTTTAAAAGGAGGTTTATTGAGAAAAACACAAGAAACACAAACCAGCTTATGTATTGTAGTAATAGAAAACCATATGCTCCAACATGAAAAACATTTTACATTGTAAAATCCTAAAATGTCCTAAAGTACTAATAGTCTTTTATATTAAGACCTAAAACTATTTCCACCATGAACAATACTTATCTTGTGTCCTGCAAGAAAGAAGAAATTTTTTTATCATAACCTACTTATTTTAGCTCTCCAATTCTTTGACATTAAATTATATATTATTGCAATGAAAAAAACATCACAGAGCCCTTATCGGGGCATTAGTCATGGGAGAAAAACTGTAGTGCTTTTGCAAATGAACTCAAAGATTCACCTGGAAGACAATAAAAAAAAATTGTAAGTGGAAAAAACTTTTGCAAGATCATCTAAAACTTGATAATGCTAAATTTTTGTAAATGAATGCAAATTTTTCAGGGTAGCACAAAAGTTTTGCAAGCAAATGCAAAAGCATTGAAATTTTCTGTGGGCATGCTATATTTTTGTGGGAGTACAGAAAGGTCTTTTATGACAAAACACACATTTTCTCAGGGATTGCAGGGATTACTGAATCAAACTAAGAGCAAACTCTTGTTTTATGTAAGTGTTCAAAATTTCAAATGGATCCAAGATTGAAGTCTCTGCCATTTTGATAACTGGAAAACAAAATGAACAACTGTTATTCTGCATGATTCAAAAAAGAACCAAAAGAACTTGCTGTGGTCTTTTAACAACAGATATACATACATGATCGGGACAGCACTGATGTAACTAATAGCACAGGAGAGGAGAAAGCAGAAGCCACTGAACCAGCCGAGAGTAAGTGGGTAAATGGAGGCAAAAAAGACATTAGACAAGAGATCAGTCACAGCCAGAACCAGCTGGAGCAGCCCAAAGACTCGCCCTGCCAAGAAACACAGCAGAGGACTCACATGAAGTATCATATAACGTGCAGTATGACCTCAACTAAAGCGTATACTTAGAAGAAGCACATTTTGAGTTTTTGTTTCTATGGAGTTGTAACTTTACCATATTGCTGAGGACGCAGATTCTTGGACAGCATGGCTCGCAGTGTTGGCATGGGAACGCAGGCAAACATCATGATCCCTCTAGCTGTTTAAAACAACACATCTCAACATTTCACTGGAGAAAAGCAATATCATGGATAGTGTACTGTATTTTACCCACAGGTAACTGTTCAAAGTTGCCTTAATTATGAATTTGTTTATTGTAAACATGTTAAGTGATGGACCGGAGTTGTGGATTATTGTGGTGTTTGGACTCTCATTCTGACGGCACCCATTCACTGAAGAGGAAGTGATTTAATGCAAAATTTCTCCAAATCTGTTCCCATAAAGGAATAAACTACCCACATTGTATGGCCTGAGGGCATGTCATAACTAAAACTGCACATTTTACTAATTTACATGACATTTTTAGGTCTAGAAATCACATTTTTAAAATCACCTCATATGCAAGATTTTTAAGATAGAGGGAACATTGTTCCCCCATTAAAATATACTAGCTGTTATTTTAATGCTTGTTTTGTCTTGTTTTAAATTATTTAAAGTCATCTTAACTTCTATTAGTGCTTTATACAATACAGATTTTTGTCAAAGCAGCTTCACAGTGATAAACAGGAAAATGTTAAATCAATTATGCAAACTCAACCTGGAATCAATTTAATAGTGAAAATATTTTATGTAGCCTGGCAACCCTGTTTTTACACTGATGAGGCAAAAACACAGACAAACATGCAAGCTGAAATATTTTTTCTTAAATAGAAGTGTTCCTCTTGCAAAGGTGCAATAATAATCAGTGTTGCCAAATCAGCGGTTTTCCCACACAGAATTGGGCTACTTTAATACTGTTTGGCTTGAAACAAAATCAGTGCAAGGAGGCTCTGAAAGCAGTTTTGGAGCTATTTTGATAGAACGTGATTGGGCTATTTTTGAATGACGATTTTTTTTACGCAGACCTGGCAACCCTGTGAATAGCAGCCACTGGTTGAAAACCACTGCTCTATGGCTATTACTGGAGACTTATTTCAGTGATATCTGTCAGGTGGGGACTTTATGTTCATCATTCCACAATAATCACCTTAAAAATAAACTCACCCAGGAAGTAGACCCAACTTTCTACAGCGAACGCCATGATTGCCAACCCAGTACAGTTGGACACAATACCCAGTAGAGTGAGGGCTGTGTCTCCCAACACTGTGAACAGCCCCAGGACCCCTATGAAGCTGCTCAGGTACATGGCACTGGTGGCAGCCCTGCCATAACCGGCCCAAACCGAGTCCCAGCTCAGGGGAGGCTTCAGCACATACAGCTGGAGCACATTTTCTGCCCCAACCATGCCTAGCATAAACAACACCATGGCTGACATCAGCATGCCTACAGAGACTCGATCCATCGCTTTCCCATTTTCAGATTCAGCCAGCAATGGCTCACTCTCAGACAGGGAACGTCTCGAGTCAGTGAGGGCAAACACAGAGTACAGTAATGCCAAAACGCTGACTAGAATTGCTGTCAGGAGGAGAATCGATGGTCCCATCTGGTACAGATATCCAGACAGGAGACCTCCCACGACCCCTGCGACCCCAAAACAGAAGTCCACGATGTTGAGTTTAAGAGTGCGCTTGCCCTGCTCCGAGCTCAGAGACGCCAAAGCTGCCACCCCAGCCCAAAACATTGGCCCACCTCCACTCAAACCATGCAGCAAGGAACCCAAGTACAGAATCTCCAGAGGAACTTCACAGTACATGAAGATGACAAGCATGAACATGCCCAAAACAGAACCCATTTGAGAGGTCACCAGGAAGACTTTAGGTCCATGACGGTCTGCCATGCGGCTCAGTGGTATAATGGACAACATGGCCGCCACAGAGGACAACACACTTTGAATAAGAAGAAAGCGTGAAGATAAGGCCTGAGCCCGATCGCTGTCTCCTGCTGTTGCCTTCAGTGACTGGTTGTATATGGTCTGTGTGAGGGCCATTTCAAAGAAGGATGTCCCCACTCTATTGATGACAACCACCGGCTCCACTAAAGTCAGAATGGCCCCCATTTGATTGTTAGACCGGGAGCTTGTTATTTAACCTTTAAGACAAAAGAAAGAAAGATAAAATAAACAGTATTGATACTGAATGTGTGTATTTGGAATAAAGTTTTATGTTTAAAAATGCTCACCAAGGCGGCATTTCTTTAATCAGAAAAACTGTAAGTATATATTATATATATATATATATATATATATAAAATAACTATAATATTGTGAAATATTATTTCCATTTAAAAGAAAAGAACTTTAGATTAAGATAGATTAATTTATTCCAGTGTCGCAATGCTGAATTTTCACAAACCATTATGATAATTTATTTCCATTTTTTATAATGGCTATTGTTATTATTAATATCAACGTATAATATATTTAGATACATTTTCAGGATTCTTCGCTTAATAAAAATCTCAAAATAATAGCCTTTTGAAATAGAAATAAAATCTTTTGTAAATGTATAAATGTCTTTAATATCACTTTGCAAAATTGATAAATATTTAATAGAGTAAAATGCATGACATCTAGTCCAAGTCTTATTGAAATTAATGGTGCATGCAGATAAATAAATCACATGGTCCCAAGACCATTGATTTCCAAATCAAATGTTGTCTCATTTATTATACCAACAATAACACGTTCATACACGAATGCATTTAAATTTAAGTTACTGCAGGCTAATATGAATATTTGTTTATAAATACAGGAAAAATGCATTGCACTTACTCAAAATGTTTTATCCACTGGAAATAGCCTAGATTTTAATTGAGGTGAAAGACTGGAAAGCCCCACTTGGCACTGATGTGCTGTTTAATGCAGAATAGAAGCTGTGTGATTGAAGTGAAAGTGGTTTAAAAGGTAACTTGTTGCTGCTTGTAAATCCATCCACCATGAGATTCCCTTAATTTCACCTCTGAGTGCATAAAACAAAGTGTGGTGCTAATACAAAAGGGTTCAGAGGAGGATTTGTGTCTTGTCTAGCATCCGTGGCTTTATTTAATCTGCGCTGTTGTTGTGTAGACATTTTAATTACACTGGCATGAAATGAACAATTAGGCAAGCTGCATTGCATTCACTTAGAAAATCATGTATTAATGGAGTTTATCCTCCAGAGGGCGCTGCTGTGCCATGGCCATGTACATGTTATTGTTCAAAAAAAACACACGTCAAGCGTTTAGCTTATCATATTAATTTCTCTGAAATGTTGCACAGGGGTATTCATTAAAAGGAAACCACGTGAAATTCAGCAGGTATGTCGTTTTTATGCCGGTTCCTAATTAGTGAGATAATTGCTGGAAATTTAACATATGGCCTTCAAGTTAGAAAACACGACAAGACTTATATTGCACGTAGTTTTTGCTGCTGTGTCTTATATTCCACTCATTCGGTATTATTTAATAGAATTTATAAAATAATAATAATAATAAATAATGCTTTTGTAAAATCCACTCAACAAGAACATTTGTAAAATCTATTGCTTTTTTTCCCCATTTTACATTATGTTTGAATTTCTTTCTGTAGTACCAGTGGTTGTAATATATAGTTACATTAAACATGTCTATAAAGCAAGCCTTTTATTATATATATTGAATATACTATTATGTGTTACATCAATGTTAAACAGAATACATCGATGCTATCTTTTTATATGAAGTTAATTTCGACATACCAGACTATTATTGGAACAGATCTCTGAGTCATGAAGACATCATTTACAATGTCTAATAATGCAGATTGCACATAAAAAAACAAAAACAAAAAACAATTCTCACATTGCATTTACAATACAGCAAAAATATCCAGTGCAACTTTTTGAATTGTCAAAATTCATTGCAAAAAGAATCTTCTACTGATATTTTATGAATATTCAATACAAAAGAAAATCTACTGATATTGTATATTTATCAGTGAGTCTAAATTATTTCAAAATAAAGAGCACTTGCTTGTGTATTAATGAGTTCATGTCCAGGTCCAGATTTCACAGTTCCTCTGTGATTTAACGTTTTTGTTTTATTCCTTTTTCTAAAAAGCAAACCAGTTTATTCATTTAAGTGCTGAGGATTTGAAGGTTAGTGACATTAATAATCTCGAACACAGTCTGATGTTTTAGTTTCAGATGACAGATTTATATATTTTATAAGTATTGAGGATGTTAGTACTGGGCGGAGAAATAGAAAGTTTTTGCAATCCTGTTTGCTAGCGCTTACAAATCACCCCAAGCAGGTAAGATGCTCTCCACACCTAAACCTACTTCCACCACACCAGTCGATTTAGAGCAGCCAGCTAAACTGAGTGAGATGAAAGCAACATCCGTTTCATGTTCATTGGCTTTATATGGTAAGGTGACATGAGTAGTGTGGGATTAAAACCAGTCCTTCTCATCTGAGGATGATGTTATGTTGGTGCTGATTCATTAGCTCTCTTGATTGGTGTACATGCCTGCTTCCCACTGCAGCGCTCGTTGGTTTTTATGCCTTATTACCCGGGTGGCCTCTACAACCTGCCGAGAAACCAGAGTTGCACAACATTATCAAACTGGATCTGTTCCAACATCCAGCAGAGAGACATCAAAGACCTCACCTCATTGTTTATGGCATCAATAGGTTGGATCCCAGCATACTGAGGAAAGAAAAGTTATAAAGTGAAAAGATCTGTCAATACAGCTCTGCTCTACAACCAAAAATTTTATTTTTTTACTAATGCATATCATTTTCATTTGCGATTGGGAATGGGAATGACACAAAGATGAAAGGGATTCCACAGTTTTCATTTCTTTTTTAAGGGCTGTTTACTTAAGGAGGTTTGTGGTTTTCTTTAAAGAAACTTCACTCACTGCACTTTCTTCCAGCTTCAGTTTGACCCGTCTTTCCTCAAAGTCCTTTAGTAGTGTCTCAGTCAGACCTTTCTGGGAAGAAGGCGATGACAGGTCAGCAAGCGCGCTCAAGGGCTTGATGGGGGTTGATCGTGAAACAGTCGGGGACGTGGTTTTCGGGCTGCCCCACGGCTGGGGTGTCATAATTGACACTGAGGGAAGTCTGAAAGTAGGTCGTGGTGAGGACAACTGTGAACTTTTATCTGGAGAGATAACAGGAGATTATTACTAACATGAGTTATTTGTTTCCTCATACACTTTCAATGAATTAAATAAAGTGTTTAAAAGTCATTATGCTTTCTAAGAGCATTTCTGAAACAAACATATGCCTCTTGAAATAATCTTAAACCCTTATAGATACAGATCTGAGTTATCTGTGATCTTGACCAGCACAAATGATATTAGAATACAAGACATAGCATGTATGCATTTGATTGCCTAAAAAGCAATCCTTAACTTTAAATGTGCGTTTACATCCATACAGTAAATGATTAATCATTCTTCAGTGAAGCAGAATGTCATGGTATGTCCAAAGTTCAGAAACTACGTTGGCAATTCCTTTTCATTCTTTGGTGCTGCTGACATCCATAAACACTAAACGCTTTAATCCGGTAGCTACTGTATAAACCAGAAAGTTATGCAATGCACATCCCACAAACATTGTACAGAATAATAAGTCAGTTTCCCAGCAACAGGCAGTATCCCTCTTTACCCATCTGTTGTGTTTAGCATGTTTGAGTGCAGTGAGACTGAAGAGTTATACCTGTCATGGATAACACAGAAGTGTCCAGACTCCCAGAATAAGGATTACTGTAATCAGATTTCCAAGAATCCACTTCTGCCATGTTCCCTTGTGGAGTTTGTGGGGAAAATACAGTCTCTTCGCTGGTTAGTGGAGACCTTGGTTCAGAGGAATTCACTGTTACTGAGTTAGGTACTGAGAAAGACTGACTACTAGACTCTCTCAGCTCCTGGAGCTCTTGCTCTCGTCTGAGGTCTTCTTCGATTTCCTGACGGATGTTGTTTGGGGCATTCTGCATTTTGGGGCTCCAGTCGGTGTACTCAAGGTGAGATTTCCAGGTAGGAGTGTACCGACTGGTTTTTGGGGGTTCCAGTGTGGACGGAGAATTTCGAGAGTAAAATCTGTTCCTTACTGACACGCTGTTGTCATTTTCCACAACCCAGGATGGCTCTTTCTTTGTTCTAAGGGTACTGGTTTGGCACTCCACCCCATTTTCTTTATGGATGCTTACTTTAGAATGGTCCTCAAGATCTACACTTACTTGGATTCGGTTCCCAAAAATGCTGCTCTCAGAGTTTCTCTGAAGAATAGATTCATCAGGATGTCGATGAGGACAGCAAGGTGAAAGAACTTCCATTGAGTCCAAAAGGTTCCCTTCTTCTACAAGTGTAGGTTTCTCTGTAATCCACACGTCATCTGCAGAGACTGTACTTTGCTCTAGATCAGTTGTGGGCCTTTCTCTTAGACTGGCCCCCAACGATGTGATCAGAATTTCATCCGGTTGTGACTCAAATGACTTCTTATTGTCCTCTACTTGGGTATCATGGCTTGAAATAGTGTTTTCGATCTGTCGTTGTTTCTCAAGCTCACGCTCTCTCTGGATAAGAAAACTTACTCTGTTGGGTTCTTTGGGTTTTGCAGCTTTCACCTGTGGAGATGACAGGGACAGAATTGGCTTTATCCTGATCTCCACCATCTCTGAATTGTCTTTGTGCAAGAGACCCCTCGATCGACGTAGATTTTCTTCCCGTTGTTGGGAAATTCTGATTTCCCTTTGAATTGGAGTCTCCTTTGCATTTGACACAGTCAAGCTGTTCTCCATCTCTGAAATGGAAGGATCGTTCGAAACGCTCCCATCACTGGCGTATCCTCCGCTTCGGTCACCAAGACCAGAGTCAACATCATCCAAGGCCACTCCATTTTTTAAATCCTCAGTCAAAGTTTCAGTCTTGACTTCTATTTCTTGTTGGGTTGCTTGTGGGATCTCAT
The DNA here is from genome assembly GCA_032357445.1 of Enteromius radiatus. Taxonomy (NCBI): domain Eukaryota; kingdom Metazoa; phylum Chordata; class Actinopteri; order Cypriniformes; family Cyprinidae; genus Enteromius; species Enteromius radiatus. The sequence goes on along the minus strand of JAUCMS010000012.1, from coordinate 10,152,566 downwards.
TCTCCTCTTGGCTTTTCTCTTTGATTTCTTGTCTTAGCGTGAAGATGCTGGCCGTTGAGGATAGAGTTCTTCCCCGCAGTTTGGGGGAATAAGGGAGTCGCTCGGGACTCTGTAGGAAGGGGTTCTGTAGTGATTGCTCCATCTTTAGAAACTGTTTTCGTGCTGCGTTAAAGTCAATTTGCTCATTGTCTATGGTGCCAGGCTCAACCCTTGCTTCTTCAGTCTTCTCGCTCACTGGTTTATAGCTCAGACTAAACCCATGCAGAAGCCTTTGTGGCGTGTTACTGAGGTCCAGATCTTCTAAGGCACTCCACTGTTCTTTAAGGGCAGGGCTTTTCTTGGGTGCCTGATTCCGGATGATCTCAATTCGGTCTGTATTTTCCTCGTCTTCGTCCACTGTGGAGGCATCCTCGATTCGGTAAGGGTCGTCTCCGTTAGTTTCTTTGAAAAGCCTTCCAGGTATCTTTTCCTCTGTGTACGTCTGTAGCTTAAAGATGCTCTTCTCCTTCAGGGTATTCAGTTTGGCTTGCCTTTGTGGAGAAACCATGTAGACCTCATTCATTTCTGCTTCTGGACTTGCTGGGTCATCTACAAAGGAATAGAATCCAGTATGTGAGCCTGTACTGCTGGCGGTTGCTGGGCTGCTGGGGTTGCTTGGAGTACTGGGCCTAAAATCTTCACTGTCACTTCCGTCCTCAGACACAGCCACCTGCCTAGCCTGGACCACCACATCTGGAGGACTGTTGTCATACCCAGAGGACACGATCACAGTGGGCTGCACGTCTGTTACTGTTATGCTTTCCAAGCTGAACCTGAAAGAGTTACCGTCCTGACTGCTACTCCACATGTTCTCTAGCGACTGTGGTTGGCCTGTAGGGCTCAATATGGAGCGCAAATCCGACTGCTCCAGTTTAGGGGAGAAGGGCTTCATCACCCAGCGCTTTGGGTTGCTGGTCATGGGAACTCTGGTTGGTGGATAGTTCTGGGCAGCCCTGGGAAGTGGAGGTCTCAGAGAAGAATGGAAATGGATCACAGCCTGCTCCTCTGCTGAGGAGTGAGTGTATGCGTCATATGGGTTGACCGTCACAGTTGATGCCTGTCTCTGGGTAAGAACAAAAATAGAAACAGATTTACTAATGGACCGGACTAATGAAGACTTGATGATTAACACACTGTGTGTAGAGAGTAAGCAAATGTGTCAACAAATATATAACACAGATGGTTTACATGGTACAAGGTTTAACAGGTTGTGTCTAATAAGAGAGAAGAACATGTAAAATGTACATTTTACATTACATAAATTTGTTTTTTTGTTCAGTTTTGTTTAACTTCCTTATGTTAATGCTGGAAACTACAATTACAACTTAAATTAAACTTTATTAATTTAAAAAATCTATAACTGACATAGTATAAAATGCAACTCTCTTGATAAAACTGTATAGAATGAGCAGCAAAACATTTCCTCACTATAGTAAAATCGTGGTAAATCATCATAATTTCATCAGTTTAGCCTACTATTCAGCTGTAAATTTATTTTTTCTCTTTTTTTGATGAACCCATTTTATACTTAGTACTGAAACACCTATCTCAGTTTTAAGAATTTACTAATTGCATACAATTGCATTCAAGATATTTTTAAATACTATACGATTTTTCAAACTTTACATTTTTAATAAACATGAGAGCGAGTGAATACTTTATTTTATGCAATTATTATACTATATTTTGTTTTAGAAAACAAATATTTTTGATGTAGAACCTTTCTGGTTACAAAACTTGTAAGTATTTAAAGGTCTTCAGATTGTGATTATATAGATTTAATTGAAAAAAGCTTGCACTCACCTCACGTTACTGAAGAAATATGTACTAATCCTTTGTTTAAGATTAAATGATCATTGTGGGGAAAAAAGTTTTCTCATCTGCGTACTGCATCAAAACAATAGATAAGAGTGTCTACCACTTTGAACAAGCTTACGTAGACCTAAGGGAGTTTTGCTCACTGTCACTGGTGTCCGTGTGTGACATCGTGAACTGTGAACCGCTGATAAAATGACAGCAGTCCAGTTTCCTGGAAACCACTGCTCTGCCTTTGCTGATTGGCTCAGACTGTTTGAGGGGTGTCCCGAAAGTGTAGAAAATACTGTAGTTTTACAGAAGTATGATGAACAAAACAAATATTCAGGAAACCGTGCTAAAGCTAGCCTTTACCCCATGAAAACATTTGAAATATATGCCCACTAAATATCACGATTCAAATGCATTTTTCATAATATGGAAGTAAAAGCTAATATAACAGAACATCTATGTTTTTTTTTAGTGCTGGGCAATGATTAATCGCATCCAAAATAAAAGTTTTTCTTTACATAATATATTTGTATATACTGTGTAT
>JAUCMS010000012.1:10092343-10119079 GCA_032357445.1 Enteromius radiatus | reverse complement strand
GGAGGCGCGGCAGACTCAGGAGAGCGCACGGGAGGCGCGGCAGACTCAGGAGAGCGCACGGGAGGCGCGGCAGACTCGGCAGAGTTTTTGATTAGAACAAGCTAAATAATCTTAAATGAATAAAAAGTTCTAAAAAAAAACAACATTTATTTGAAATCTTCTGTTTAGTGGAATTATTTGCTTAAAATTCCACTTAGTTTGATATTATGTTATTTAATGCTGTGGCATTGATACTTTTTTTTTCAAATGTGGCTTAAAATACTTTTGGATCACGTTCAGTTTAGAGCAGTAGATATAGATGTTTTCATTTAATTGTTTGGACTGTCCCTGAATAAACTTAATACTAAAAGTAAATACAAGAACTTACTAATAAATTTGTTATTTAATTCAATTTTTTGATCTTTAAAGGGTTAGTTTATTTTTCACCCAAAAATGAAAATTCTGTTATTACTCACCCTTGTGTCGTTCCAAACCCAGAAGACCTTCGTTCATCTTCAGAAGACAAATTAAGATATTTTTGATCATATCAGAGAGCCACCTGACCCTCCACAGACAGCAACACAACTGAAATGATCCCAGATCCAGAAATGTGGTAAAAAAACATCTGTAAAACAGTCCATGTGACATTAGTGACTCAACGTCCCTTTTGCGATGCTAGGAGAATACTTTTTTTTTATGCAAGGAAAACAAAAATAACATCATATACTCAACCATTCCTCTCCTATGACTTACTTTTTCTGCCATTTTAGAGAACATTACTGCGTAAGCGTACACTTTCTTCTAGGCGTAAATCGCTGCAGATTAGACACATGCGCATGCTTTCACTCGAACGTAAACAAGGCTGATTAAGTCAAATACGTTAAAGCTTGTGTATACGGGGCGTTGAGCATGGCGGAAGATGTAAGTCACGGGAGTTGAGTAAATTATGTTTTTATTTGGGCAAAAAAGTATTCTCGTAGCATGTCAGTACTGTTTTTGTTTTACTGATGTCTGATTGTTTTACCAATCTTTTTACTACGTTTCTGGATCTGGGATCATTTCAGTTGTATTGCTGTCTATGGAGGGACAGACGTAATTAAGGACAACATTTTTTGGGTGAATGAACCCTTTAAAATGTACGTTCACATGAGGCTCATATCAGTAGCCTGAAGGTTGCATCACATCTTGTGATCACATAAACAGCCAAATACTAGTTTTTTTTCAGCAACCCCTACTATCCAGGACAGAATAAATTAATCTAGGCTATAGAAAATAGAGAATGTTCACATTTGCTACATCACCACCAAAACAAACCAAATGACACTAAGTAACAGGTTCAGACCATACAAATGTTTCCACATCTGTCTTTTATTCTCCTGACTGCAATAATATAATGATTTTTGAAAGAATCGGGGTTATAAAAGGACATTATTGTTTCCTCAGGTATTTCTAGATGCTAAATTAATCACATAGTTCACTAATTAAGCTGTTTTTGACTTGCACCACTTGTTCGAAAACAGTCTAGAGAGAAAGAGGAATTCAAGGCATCTCTTTTACCCTAAAGAAATCACATCAGACATGCGAGAGAACTAAAACAGATGTTTTTCCACTCAATAAAGCAGCATCTCATCTCGGCCAACACGGTCCGAATACATTCTTCTAACAGTTTCAGCAGTTAGATCATTTTATGTCTCTCAGCTGAGTTCAGGGATGTTTTGAGGTTGTGTGGATGAATAAACGTCCTCTGCAGAGGCACAAAGAGCAGCTTTGAGACCCCATGACTGCGGGAGTGTCCCGCAAACATAGAGACATTAAGAGGACTATTCAAGACAGATCTTCACCAAATCACTCATTCGTGGTCAACTTACTAAATGGATTCAACTCCCTGTCTCCCAACAAATCTGATGGATATAAAATTTATAGAATTAATAGCCCTTTCCTAGCAAACAGTGTCATTTGTTGTCATTGTAAAATGTATTATTTTTTATTATTATTAATTTCATTGTGTGTGTGTGTGTGATACAAAAAATAAACAAATACAAATAATGAAATTAAATTTAAAATACACATATATATTCAGTTTTCATTCAAGATTTTGCTTTTGCCATTCATATTGTTTTTAAATATTTCCAATTTTATTTTTATTATGTTGTACTTCTAAGATTAAGGCTTTAAATAGTTAAATTTTTAATTAACAATGATTTTTATCTATTTAAAATGAAAACAAATTTTTAATACTTTTAATTTTAGTTGCACAATACTGATTAATTATCTTAACTCTTAAAATGCTACATTACATTTTTTACCTTGTAAAATAAAGTATTGTTAACCTAATCCTGAAATGTAGAATTTTATTTTAACTATATTTTACTATAAAAAAGCTGTTCTGTAATTTCTTACAAAATTTAATTGAAAAAAGTTTCGCTTTCAACTCTGTTAATTTGGCATTTTCTGAGGTAAAACTTAACAGAGTTAAAGATTATAGTACAAAAATAGCTAATAATGGCCTTAACTAATTACATATTTTATACTTATACATGTCTGTCCATTTAATTATACTGTAACAATTAATGAGGAAATAAATAACATCATTTCCTGAGAATGACCCAAAGACCCTGAGAGTTAACATCAACCAAACAAAATGAATGCCACAATGTAACAAATGTTCAGTCAAATTGAGTCTGCATCCCAGCAGCAGAATCCGTGTAATGAGCCATGCTCCTATGATGACCCTACAAAACTAATAAACCTAACTCAGTAAAACACACTTAAATGTCAAGGCTAACTACTTCAATGCCTAGAGATTAGTGGTTTAACCTTTACTAGTGCTGCTTGTGGAGGAGAGGAGAAGGTGATATTTTAAAATTTCATTAAAAATATATCCACAGATTAGTCACATATTCTGCATAAACATTTTTTCCAAAGAGAATTCATCTTATCAGTGCACTAGCAAATCTCACGGACACGCTCAGCCAGCGCACAGACTCGATGACCGACTGATTTATAGCGCAGTCTTAACCCATGTGCCTTTGGGCTCATGGCAGCCTCACAGACAGAAGCGCAGTCATAGCACAGTAATCATGTCTGGTTATAGGGTCACAGACACAGCTGAGCAGCGGGAGATGAGAGGCCAGATTCTGCTGGTGCTACTAACCCAAAGACCAAAGTCTGTGTGGAAACGCTCACCAAAACTGAAAATTTTATCATCATTTTCTCACCCTCATGTCAATCCAAACATGTATGACTCATAAGAAGATATTGTGAAGAGTGTGAGTAAACAAACAGCTACCAGTCCCTATTGTATGGGGAAAAATAAGGCCTGTTATAGAAGTCAATGGCTACCGTCAACTATTTGGTTACCTGCTGAAGAAAGAAACTCATACAGGCTTGGAACAACCTAGGTTGAGTAAATAATAAGGTAAAAAAAAAACTTTCATTTTTGGGTGAACTGTCCCTTTAAGAATAGAATGCATCACTATATATTCTGTCCAGCACAACAAGCACGTCCCTCTGGATTTACTCATGAAATGCTCAATCAATAGAAGGGAAAGAACACTAATTCATACCTCCTCACCCAATATTGTTAGTATAGGGTGTTGCCAATAAACACGATAACCCCAAGCTCCTTTCACACTGATAACAGAGTGAAGAGAATAACAAAACGGACAGGAAGCGAGGATACATTCGTTTTAAAGAATGGAGGGAAGGGTTTTCCTTTTGCTTTATTTACTCGCTTCATTTCTCGCTCAGTTTTCTACATCTTCGAGGAACCCTGACCGAGCAGTTTTGGGCTTGTTCATTAGGGCTCAGCTCAGACATGGAGTCTGATGAACCCTTTGAAGCTTCCCAGCATTCCTCAGCACATGTGGCAGAAATCAACACTTCACAAGGACGACAGTGGGGAAATGGTACGCATGCTGAGATTCAAAGCAACATCAACAGGAACGGATGTGCCCATCAACCTTCTCGCTGAAGCCTGAGGATAATAATCCTGCATTTATTGAAAGAGAAAAGAGCAGCTTTGGCGTTCTCAGATTTCACCAGAACTGCTACGGACATAAGATTGCAACACGCAGTCCCCAAAATACACAATAGGTTTATCCATACCATTACCACCACATTTTCGTCGGCTAAAAGCAGCTCAGATCATGTTTCGGGGAAGATATTTTCATTGTGCCAATAAAACAGCACCTAATTTCATCCTCCCCTGAATGGAGTGGTCATTTATGGGATTTCAGACAGACCCCTGCGAGTCACTAATGGAGAGGCATGTGTCATCCGATATGGGCAGGGCCTTTCATTCAGATTCCATGAGCAACTGTCAGCCCACCCCTCATCTCTCTCGCTCTCTCTAGTACATTAGAGTAATTAAGTCGGCCGGCAGTTGTCTGTGCTCCTCTAGCTAAAGCCCCAGTCATGATGTATGTATCCTCTCAGTTTCACAGAGGGAAACAGGATTCTCAGTGCATGGATTATTAGACTGTTTCACATATCAATACAGCTCGCTGCATGCTTACAGATATCAAGCCAACAAGTCTTCTTTTGAAGCTGACACTGTGGAAAAAAAGAGATTCTGAAGTGAATCGATCAAAATCCCTATTCATTATCAGTGTTTATCACTGAAGGCTGCATGAAATGTTTCTTATTGCTCTTATTGTGGACAATTCGTTACTGCATGTTTTATTTATTTATTACTATTTTGACTTTGTCATAATCAAAACCTGTTTAAAAATGTGTGTGGCATGTACCAGATATCTCCAATCATTTATTCAGGTAAACTTTCTCACAGTCAACCAAGCTCCGCCTCCATCCAATCAACAACTGATGGACAAAGCCAAGTCCCATTTTTTTTTACATTTTCGAAAAGCAGTTTCACTTAGATGTACATCAATGAAATTATCTGCCACTACTTTCACTGCATCATAACTAAGCCACCATTCATCTCTCTGTTCTCTGTGTCTAATGCACAATTCTCTACTCCCCTTTCTCCCATGACTGTATACCTGTGCATGGCTCAAACTCCATTATCGAGTTTGCAGATGACACCACGGTGGTAGGCCTGATCAGCGATGATGATGAGATGACCCACAGAGACGAGGTTCAGCATCTAGCAATGTGGTGTGCCAACAACAACCTTGCACTGAACACCCAAAAGAGCTGATTGCAGACCACCGATGGACCAAGAAAGACCACTTTTACCGCTTCACTACTGAAAGTGTTCTAACGAACTGCATCACAGTGTGGTATGGAAACGGCACTGTTTCAGACCAGAAAGCCCTTCAGCGGGTGGTGAAAACTGCTAAATACATCATTGGTACTGGGCTACCTTCTATCAAAGACATTTACCACAAACGCTGCCTAAGGAGTGCAAGAAGTATCATCAAACACTCCTCTCACCCCAACCACAAACTGTTCACTCTTCTCCCATCGGGACGACATTACAGGACCCTTCGCTGTCGCACCAGCAGACTCAGAAACAGTTTGTTCCCCTCATATGTCAGGATACTGAATTCCAATTTCAGGCGCTGAGCACTACCCAACGATTAAAAAAAAAAAAAAATGTTCTCAATGTTCTTACCCTGTCTGTATTTTGCACATTGACCATATGTTTAACTTTACGCACCTGACTATATAGCATAATGCACCTTCTGTTTATATTTCCTTTGCAACTTACATTGTATTCACAGTCCTTTAATTGAGCAGGTCTCTACTATCCTACCTCATATTTGCACTAGTTGCCATAAACTGTAATGTATATACACCTATTTATAACAAATAGGTATATTTATTTATATATTCTGTATTTGCACTCTGTATTCTGGTTAGATGCTAACTGTCTAAATTTTTTTTTAAGTAGAGTAATGTTAGTTTTATGTTGTGGGGTTTTTAAAACAGCATCTTGAATTTTTAGAAGGACTTTCGATTCATTAGCTGCTATAGGTAAATGGCAAATTATTTGAACTACAAATGTTGAAATAATGTTATAGGAAATACCAATTTGCAGTAACAAACAGCCTTAAGCCTGGAACACACTACGCGATTTTTGCCCCGATTTTCCGGTCTGAACAAGTTGACGCTAGTGAGGAAAGTCAAAGCCAGTCTGCAGATTGAAGCTGACAGATTCCACAGAAAATAGGGTAGTGTGTTTTGGTCATAGACTCCAATTTTTTAGCTTCAGACAAGTCTGGTAAAGATCCTCGCTTGTGTATTGTATGATGCTCAGTTTTCCTTTGTCACTATTTACAGAGTCTGTAAGTGTATGATGCCTAGTGTTTTAAAAATCTGTTCAGATTTTAAAAGTTGTGTAGTGTATTCCAGCCTTTAACAAATATTTCAGGACAGCCTAGGCTACATAACTCAAATAATAACAAAGTACAGTAAACGGTTAAAATAAATTATTGCACAAACTGGTTTGTTTATGACTACGATAGTAACGTTAGTTAAATTAAATTAATACTATGCTTATTGCAAATACTAGCTGGCAGTATCTCAGTATCTCGCAACATAAACAATTCTGTATCGCTAAAGTAACCGGAAACGGATGGGTTCCGCTAACTATTAATGGAGCCGTTAATAAAAAAATAAAAAAAACGGAATGGATTTCCAAAAAAAAGATTATAGTGTTCCAGATCCATATTTTATTCTGCTCTACCGTCTTTCTTTAGACGCAAAGCTACTGTTTTGGCCTCTTGTCGGTCAATTTTAGTGGTAACATTAGCTGAAATACAAATAGGCGGGGGTTTGCCTTAAGTTATTGGGTAATTTTACCTATACGTTGGTCTACTGTAGCCACAATCGTGCTGTAGTGCTCAGTATCAGCACTAGCGACTAACGGCCTCGTGTATATTTCCAGATCGTGGTTAAATACAGTACGTTGCGCGACACATAGTACACAGAGGCACGCGCATATTTTGTAACTAAGTCCTCAAAGAAAACGAGACAAGCTGCTTCTAAATCAGGCATGTAAACAACTGCACTGAGTGTCAAAGGCATGAAGGAGAAACCTATTTCTGTCAGCAGCACGGGGCGCATACAGAGCGCATGTGTGCTGGATGCTGCTCACCGCTGGATGCTTTACCGTTATCCGCTGTACCGCACACATTACAAAATAAAGCCATAAACGATACGCGTTATACATGAAAATACATTGTTATTTTACAAACATTGTTTAAATGTGCTATAGGCAGGCAGCGCGCTCTCTGTATATGAATTGCAAAAGAAGAGCGGAGCTTGGGATGTTTTGCAGGTGTGGCTCTGTTCACTCATTACGAGGGCCAGTGGCGCACTGGCCTGCCCACTAAATGAAGATAGTTGCTGTACTCACTCCATAGTGTCCCAACGCGGTTTCCCTCAAATTTCAGGTGAATTCTCCCGGGTGAAGTGTTAGTTTTTTCTTAGAGGCGCAGCACCATCAGTGTCAGCCCTGTGTCTTCTCCCTGTGTGTGAGCAGTGAGACCGGGATCTGCTGCTGCTGCTGCTGGCGTCCCTCCCCTGAATCTGCCTCTCTCTGCCTTATGATCAGACCAGCGCAACCCGGAAAACACAGTCCCGTCCCTGTCAACGAGTTCTAAACATATTCACGGTGTAGCATCTCTTTATCAACTCTCTGAGAGTATCCGGTGTCTCAGAGATCCGGTGTTTTGTGTGTTTGCGCATCTAATGATGTTTTAAATTAAAGGATATTTGGCCCAGATAATTAAGGCGAGATTTGGCACCCCCTCGTGGACGAGTCTATGTGCGTTGCAGAATATGTCGTTTTTTAATCATGTAAATGTAGATAAAGAGAACATGAGATTCGGTTGGTATCAAAACTCACAAATTGGGTTATTAAAGTTACTAAAACCATTAAAATATTAATAAATATAAAGTAAATAAAATAGCATATAGTGCTGTCAAATGATTATAAAACAGTGCTGTCAAAACGATATATAAAAATAGCATTTTTTAAATATATTGGCTACATGTATGTGTATTTATACATAATAAATATACACAGTACACATAAAATAATTATGTAAACAAAATCTGTTATTTTGGATGTGATTAATCATTTGACAGCACTACTTTTAATTTGTTAATGTAGACTGGTTTTAAGACATTTTCATTTATTTAACTTGATGTGATAAAATAACTAATAAACTAATGTATGAAATGTATAAAAATTATACAAGCATATTTTAAAGTGACCGAAAGACATATCAGAATCACTGTAACTTTAATGAGAATGATAATGATAGCAGAAAATATACAAATCAAATCAAAATGTAAAAAAAAAAAAACATGTCTTAGTGATACTAAAATAGCACTTTATTCACAAATTATTCAAACTCATTATATTAACTGTTAAATAACTGAACACATTTCAACCCGTTTAATTAAGAAGAGTGAATAGCATTTTCCAAGTTCATGTAGAACTGCTCATTATTAATAAATAACGTATCCCGTGCACAACTGGAAATGTGCACAAATATTTATGCACAAATAAATTTAAGGGATATACCTAAATATGTAAATATGGGACTTTAATTACCTAAATATAATAAATGCAATAATATGTTATCCATATACAGAGATAGATATGTTTTGCAGCTCAAAAAAAGTTTTTATTATTATATACAGACCTAGTATATTATTATTATTTATTATTATTATTATTATTGTTATATTTTTAAAATTAAGTATAAATTTAAAAAATAAATGGAATAATAAATACATGTTTTTTTAAAAATGACATTTTTGGTTTTCTAAAATTGCTGTGATTATTTTATGCAAATTATGGTGTGCATTGAGGACAATTAGTCTACATGAGTTGATGATGTTTTTTGGAGATTATATAATGCCAGTCATGTTGTGTGTCGGGCAGGCATCCTGTAGATGGAGTACATGACCAGCTCTTGCTTTAGATACGTTTCCATATAGTTCTCTATTATACAGAAATCTAAATTTCTTATGAAATGGGTCACAAATCATTGAAATATACACACACTCTTAATATACTGAACATGATTTTGTCCTCCTCGCCAACCGGGCTTTCTGAGACAGCAGGAATTCTTTATCTGTATAACTTCAAACCCTATCGGAAATATTCAAATACATAAGCACCCCGAATCTCGCTGTTATGTTGGAGCAGTAAGATAACGTTTTTTCTTCTCTTTTTGAAGGATTCAAGCCCACACAGCTCCAGCCTGATGCTCCTCACGCAGACGGAGCCGCCTCACTGGCCTGCCAGTTGCCGTGGTAACTTGACATGTCTCCATTTGCTGTGATCAATGGAAATGTTGCCGTCGCAGGGGATTGGAGGGCTGCCAGCGTAACTCTCTCTCTCCCTCTCGCTCCGACACGGGGAGGACACAAAGGAAGGAATGGAGGCAGAGGGAAGCGGTGGGGTGGAGGAGGTGGTTGTGAAATGCCATCTGGGTGGTTTCTTGGCCTCTGCGGTCAGGGTTAAATGATCACTCATGAGGCAGATCATTTCATTTGAGCGCGCTGCTTCAGTGATAACACGAAACAATACATTCGAAGAACGCTCTGGTGATGTGGAATGAGGGATTTTCCTCAAATCATCATCCTTCTAGATTTTGCTGAGTCTAAATTTCTGTCAGGAGGAGAGGGGGCTGAAATGGCTGCGGTGTGGAGGAGAAGGATTTGATTTCAGCATGATGCTGTCTGTCACACCAACAATGTGAAAAGAAAAGCAGGTTATTTGTTATTCAATAGATCTGCGAAACATGGCTAGTGTGTTATTTAATTACATTAAAAATTAGTCATTTAGGAGACACCTAAATCCAAAGCGACGTACAAATGAGCACAATGGAAGTAATCATAATCAGCAGATAATATGCAGGTTTCGGTTAGTTTAATGTTTATTTTAAATCATATAATGAATAATAAGAAAACAGATCATAGTAAAAGGATAGAGCAAGCTAATGTTAGAGACCCTTTTGCTTTTGTTAGTTTTAGTTTGTAAATACTATAAATCGTATTTAATGTTGAATACAAAGGACTAATGGGTCTGCATTCATCTGTTCTACACATGCAAGCTAAAGATTTGAACTGGAATAGTTCAACAATGGTCAACAAGGCAGGCAGATTTTAAGAATATATTAAACATGTATTTAAAATGCATATTCATATACCTGGAGGTAAAAAAAAGTGCTGCTAACTCATCAAAATTCTCAGTTTTGAATCCAAACTATATTCCTGAGGATGTATTGGTTTTAATAAACGCTTATTTCAGTTTATCTCACTGGTTTATTCTAATTTATTAAATATAATAAAAGTGGCTGAAGACTTTTGCAGTACTGTGTGTTTGTGTGTGTTATATATACATAGAATTGTTAGTATTATGTAATGACAATATATCATTTTAAGCACTCATTTCTCTAGTCTTCAGTGACACACGATTCTTCATAAATCAAATGAAATCCAAATTTTCTCTTCTTTTAACCACAGTTGAAAAAATGCTGCAGTGCTGTTACAGTTGTTCTTTGACAATTCTAAAGTTCATTTATTTAAAATAGAATCACACTATTTTATTACTATTGATCAATTCAATGCAACTTTGGAGAATAAAACTATTCATTCTGTTCATCCCAGTCTTACTCACCCCAAGACTGTGACCCTGTGTTTTGAACACTCATCAGTTGAGAACAGTTCATCATGACCAGTTTTGCCAGTTCAGTCCACTACCTATTCATGTCACCTCATCAGCATTGCTGAAATGGTCCCCTCCAAGAAGCTCTGCTAAAAGTGTGACATTTGAGCACCTGGAGATCAAAGGGCTGCTGTCTTCATTAACGCTCTTGAAAATGTAATTAACTTGAATTTAATCAACTTGAATAACCTGAATACCAGGAGAGGATGAGCAAAAGTCATCACCCACTCTCTCCAGATGACTCGTTACAATCTTTCATATTAAATTTGAATGAATATAAGAAATATGATCAAAGTGTAGTTTGGTGTGTATTTGGATGATTAAATTCTGTGGGTACTATTTTATCTTTCTTATTTGAATATTTTGGGGGACAGTGCCAATAGTTGGAGAAAAGAAAAACATAAATGGACTACAAATCCCAAACTCATTTATTTAATAGTTGTAAAAAATATTTCCAACTCATCTCTTATCTTTCAAATTAAGAATATTAATTGAAGAAGCTTTCAGTTTAATAATATTTCAATGTGACATTATTCCAGAGAGACTTTTCTCATCGTTTCTAAATCAGATATCATAACAATAAACCCAGCCTACACCTCTCTCACAGCTGAAAATGAAAACTTTGTCAGTGCTCAAAATCCATTTCAACCTCTCATCTTTCACAAGCATTCAGCGTAATCAAATGAATAGTATGTCTGTGACTGTGAGTCCAGACCCACCCCTTGAAACACACATATAGTTCTTATTAAAATGATAAATTGCTCTGCACTGGAGGCCCCCACTGCTCAACCCAGTCACCATAGCAACAGCCAGAGCTCTGTTTGTGCTTCTGCAGACTTCACGATAGTTGCAGCGTATGGCGTGGGCACTGCTCGCGTTTGGAGAGCGTATGTAGGCGTCAGAGTTGACTAGTTGGAAGAAGCTTATACTGGTGCCAGGTAGATTTCATGACACCAAGATTGATGCACCGCTGGCTTTTTGAGAGGTCACAGCATGATTCAGAACGACTTGAAACATTACTACATATAGCTGCAAGCCGTGCCTAATGATCTGAACATTTATTCATCTAGCAGACTACATCTGCAGTCTCTCTGAGATGCTGCAGTGCAATACTGAGAGATCTTTAAAATGTAGTATCGTAAATTGTCTGACGTTCATTTGGATTGACAGCAAGCTAATTGTTGATGCCTCGAGAGGAGATAGAACATCCTTTGTGCATCTCTGCAGTACTCGCTCAGAGCACTGCATGGCAACAGTATAATTAAACCCCAGGTGTGGGATGCCTTGTGTGTTTCGGTATTTTTATTTCTTGGAAAAATCACTGCAATCATTATACTACATATATAACGCCGTTTTCTGTTAATGTACTGTAAGTAACAACACTTTGTCACAGATGGTGTATAGTGTAGTAAAAAAAGCATTAAATCTTTCCTTCTCTTCCTGCCACTTTGTTATTGGTGACTTGTCACATCCTGCATATGAGAGTTTCGTATTCAAACTCTGTATGTAGGAATGCTTGCACTGCCAGTATAATCTGCAGTTAATAAGAATTTAAAGTATGACCTCAACAAGACTGTGAAATGCCCTGGGCTAGAATTTATCTTTGGTGGAGAGAGAGAAAAAAAAAGAAGTTTTAATGAGAAATCAAGCTGTTTAAAAATCAGGCCCCAAATGCAAGTCATATTTGAATCAAACTTAAATCCCTGGCAGTTTGTGGATCTACAGTATGTTATATTTTTGGTTAATTACTCTGGGGTAATAGCTGTTCTTCTGCAAGTTTGCTTAATGTAACAATCCAATCCCAAATAATGATAAAACACAAACAATGCATGGACCTTTAAGTAATCCTTAGGTTTAGTATACGCTTGCATATGGGATACCTTGGGGACTTTAAGGCCACTGAAGTAAATCTATTTTACTGTCTGATTTGTGGCAGATTCAGCATTATGATTGGTCAGATCGCCTGTCAATCAAGATCTTTGCAAAGCAGTGTTGCTACTTGATATTTATCTCCTGGAATGCAAATTTCTCCAACAAAATGTGATTTTTGCTGGGGGGACCCCCTTGAAATGTGTTTGGGCTAGTTTTGAGTAGCAATTGTGCACTTTTTGTTGCGAAAACCTGGCAACTCTGTTGCAAAATGTAATTTTGCACAGCATTCATTGCTCTCGAATGTCTGCTGATTGCTTACACTTTAGAAATAAAGAACAGAATATTTCAATACAGATGGCGTAATGTTTGCAGTGTGTTACAAATTACAATTTAGGGTCATTGTAATTTACAGCAGCTTGTTTATTGTTGTCATTTATGTCGTTTTTTTTCTTTCTGGAAACTGCATCAACAGCATGAAGCATCCATTACGGACAACCATCTACAGAGATCCAGGAGCAGCTCAGAGCACCGTGAAGAGAGAGCTGACGCACACAGACTTTAACCTGCAGTGACAGCTGCACATGTACATTATAACAGATTGGAATTCTTCACTGACAAAGCTTCACTTCCACCTTGACGACACTCACATAACATGCATCAAGTTCATTTAGAGGAGAACCTCTGGGAAACAGCATGACAAGGAGACTGCTAACTATTACAGATAAATCCCAGAGTGTTTGTTCAGAGAAATTATTTTCGTGATTTACACCAAAAAAGCTGTTTCTTTCGGGAAACTCTTTCTCATTATGATACATAAAATGTGAGACCTGCAGTAAATTCTGTTGTCCAGTTGCTGTTCCACTGTAAGTTATATGATGGACTGTGAGACAATACTTTCCTTAAAGTGTCCAGAGCAGTCGAATATTCCTCACAGACAATCCAATTCACCTCATTTGTTAACACACAAAGAGATTTATAAGTGCTCATTCAAAGTGTTTTTCACAGGGTGTCGTCAATATATTTGCAGAATGTCCAGAACAATTTATCAGCAATTATAGTTAGATGTACGAAGAACGGATGCTACCCTTTTGCAAAGCAATTATCATTCATAAAGAGCCAACAAAACACTTTAAATCGGTTTTCACTTTGAGCATTACAAGGCAGTCAAATATTTTCTATTATTGTATCACTACAACATACACTAAACAATCGTGCGTAAACACACACATAACTTCAACTTGACATCTCAGTCACACATTTAAATAAGTCAAGAAAAAGAGCAGCGATAAAAATAATCCCAAACCTTATTTTACACTCTGATAATATGACGATTATGTAAATACAATACATCTGATGGAAATTTTGATAATGTAGTTTGGCTTGCCCGCAGAGGGCAAAAACCACTGTGCTCTTAAGTCGTCAGAAGCAGCATCTCCCGAAAGCTCTACTGACTCAAAGTGTACTGGATCCGGTTATTCCTCATGGAATCAAATCAAGTATTTAAACCCAAACGACCAAAAAGTGTAGTTGTGCCCATATATATATATATATATATATATATTAGCACATTGTCACTCTTTGAAATGCCTGCCACTATGTAACTTTTTGTAGTAGTTGTCCTGTTCCATGTGGTTCAGATTGCCCTCCCTATCCAGTAGAACTAGAGGGGTCTTGCGGCGCAGACTACGACCCTCTGAGGTGTGACCTACGGGTGGGAGTTGAGGGGGAATTGGTGGCTGGGGAGGTTGAGGAGGCTGGGGCGGCCCGTGGTCAGCCTCACTGGAGAAGGAACAAGGAGAGACGCTCCTCATGTTGCGGTAACCCCGGGAACCGTCGCGGTTGAGGTTTTTAAGCTCATACGACTCAGCCATGTTTCCGTCAGAAGATCCTCTCCACTCCCAGGGGTTATTGGGGTTGGAGGTCATACGGACTACGGGGTGGTGGGGGGCGTGGGCATCAACCGTGATGATGCCTGAACCGCTGTCACGTTCTGAACGATTAGGCGATGATTCTGTGCCCGTGATGGATGAGGTACCAGAAGAGGACGAGGTCTCTGAGGATTTGGCCGATCCAGTCAGGAGTCCCTGTTGCTTTGACATGGCAATGACCTGCATGATCCGAGGCTGATTTCCTGCCTTGAGAACTGGAATATTAGCACCACTTTTCTCTGTGATGGACAGCCATTTGGCCCGAGTGCTGGCACTTTTAGGGGACACAGGTGGAGGGACCGAGGGCTGTGCTGGGGGGCGAGGGGGCATCACTACTCTTGCCCCTGCAGGTGGGTTAGCCGGTTTGGCTGATGGTTGAACAGACGAGTAGACTGAAGAGTGGACGCTGTCCTCCTCTGTGGTCGTGTCGTTGCCGCCATCTGAGCCCGGATCGCTGGTGTCCTCATCGGGCAAGCTGCCACCTCGCATCTCCATTGACTTTTGTTTCCATTCTGACACCAATTGCTGTGACCGCATAGGGTCCAGTGGTACTGGAACAGGTACTGTCACCAGACGCCTCGTTGGCTCCTCTGGAGCTGTAGCACGGGGTAATGTGTTGCTGAATGTTACCATGGTTTCCTTACCCATTGGACTGCGAGGCGCCAGTAGCTCCACATCCACACTGGCTCTTTTTAAGCTTCCCAATGAAGTTTTCTCCCGCTGTACAGGCCGGTTCAGCCCATCTAGACATGCTGGTGATGTTATTTCCTCATTGCTCTCAGAGGCATGGCCTTTGTTATAGACAGAGTCATGGCCTCTCTGGGCCAGAGCCCTCAAAGCATCCTTCTGAAGAGGAGGAGGTTGCGGGATGATGGTGTCTTCTGGAGATTTGAAGTTGGCAACAGCATGGAAAGCCTGGAATGATTTAGAGTTTTAAGAGACAATGGCTTCCATTCCAATGAATTACATTTCATTCATTTCCCAAAAATTAAGAATGCTCTTAACACACAATTCAGTTAGGCTTAAGGTTGAGTTGGAAGCTGGTAGTTAATGGGTAAGGTTAGGGTTGGTGTTAAGGATGGAATTAGTAGTATGGGCATTTGTATTTTTTAATCCTCTTCTGTGTTCCCTGGGAAAGCCAAAACCTAGATATTTTACGCAATATAAACATCCTGGCCAAGATGCGTCCTGGAAAAATAGCACGTATGGTCACCCTAGGTAAACTGGTCCTAAGCAATAAGCTCCAGCTCAGGACCAGTTTAAACCAGCTCATGACCGACTAAGGATCTGCTTAAACCAGCTCAAACCAGCCGCCATGATTCAAAAGCAATACCTAACCAGCATATGTTTTTTCAACAGGGGGAAGGGTTGCATTTGTTGTCGGCATACATTGAGTATGCTCATTTCACCAAACCATCATAAAACTGACTTTAATTATGTGTGAGGTGTGAAATGCCATAATTTCTTTCTTACTTTGAATTGTAACATTTTTCTGAAATGAGACGTATTTGGCCAACAGCAACCTCTGGAGGACGCAGCCTTTGAAATGAGGCACAGCAAAAGGAAACTTCCAAAATGTGCCGTACTGATGTAGCTCCAGGAACGGTGTGAAACCCCTGAGCTACAGAAAAATGTGATTTTGCCAAGCGGGATGTGTTCCTGCATCAGTGTTGTTGGTTGTAAAACAAAATTACAGTCATACAGTGTTCACGTAGCTTAAACAGTAAAGCACTGCATGACATGGTAAAATGTTTCTGCTGTTTTATTTAGGATTGAAGTTTCTGCCAGATGTATAAATATAAACGGGCATAGACCTTATCCTGGCAGAAGAGTTAGTTAAATGTTGTTTAAGCCTTCCAAGGCAGGCTTTGCCCAACCCTAAACCCCAAAATCTACTTATTACTTTTTTAATGTTGCTTCAGAACCAACACAGAGTTTGATGCAGGAACATCTACTTGGGTAAAACATATTTAATGAATAGTTCACCCAAAAATGAAAATTGTGGCATATTTTATTCACCCCCAAGCCATCCTAGGTGTTTATGACGTCCTTCTTTCAGACAAACACAGAGTTTTTAAAAATTTTACCCTGGCTCTTCCAAGCTTGGTAATGCTGGTGGATGGTGGCTCCATAAATCAGATAAATTCACAAGTATTGCATCTTATAACTAACCTATAAACCAAATAAATGTCCTCTTAACCAAATAAATGGGTTTTTGTAACGTAACATAAAGTATTTCTAGTTCGAAAATTATAACCTAAATAATTGATTTCCAGCAACGGCTGGAACATCTTGGCTGACCTCTGACTCGACGTATGACATATGACGTAAGCTGCATCATACGTTGAGTCAGAGATCAACCAAGATCAACCAGCTATTTAGGTTATCATTTTAAAACTAGACATAGTTTTACTACAAAACCCATCGATCAGCTGCAGAGGATATGTGATAACCAAAATATATTGGTTAGTTTTCTGATGCAGTACAAATATATGCAGAGCTTCAAAATAATGGCCACCATCCACCAGCATTAGCAAGGTAAGAAGAGCCAAGATACATTTTTAAAAATTTTAAAAAAGAAGAAAGTCATATACACCTAGGATGGCTTGGGGGTGAGTAAAATATGCTGTACTTTGCATTTTTGGGTGAACTATTTCTTTAGCAAGATGAAGATGGAGGATGGCTTACTAAATAACACTCTTGAAAAAAACTGCATATGATGGTTAGGTATGTTTTGAAGCAGTTTAAGTTGGTCCTTATTTGGTCATGAGCTGGTTTAAGCTAGTCCTAAGCAATGAACTCCTGATCAAGCCCAGCTTACAGCCAGCTCAAACCAGCTACCATGCTTCCAAACATACCTAACCAGAACTGCTACGCCATATCTACAAAGATACATCAGCAAATCAATAACTCACCAAGTACGCCGCAATACCAGCGCCAATACAGAACCCAACGTAAACATCGATCGGGTGACTGCGGTACTGGGTGATCTGAGTGAGTCCCGTCAACGCAGCCGCAATGGCAAAGGCAAACACCAGAACGGGTTTGAGCAGCTTGGTGCTATCAGAAATCGTTGAGTTGAAGTACATCTAGAAGAGCAGAGAGCAGCAGAAGTCTCCAGCTGTCATGTGCAAATTAATAACATACTGCCTTGCAGCTTCAGACAGTCTGACAAGCTCAAGGTGGGAAGTAGCAACGACTTATCTCCACGTCTGTCGCTTGAAGTGGATCCTGCCAAATAGCTAGACATGTGAAGCACTTACCTATAATTAGACTTTCTCTAATCTAGCAAACAGAGTGTATATGAGCATATTAAATCACACTTTTCTTTATGATACGATCCGTGTTGAAATCCATTATTTCTGTCAATGCATATAACATGCACATATATTATCTTGGTTGTATTATCTACACAGTACAACTGTACTCTTGATTTCTCTTATAGAGGAGTTTACCAGAGCAGCACATTAGGTTTATACACATAAACAGTTTTTCCTGTAAACATTTAGTAAGAACGCATTGAGACGGTGTCGAAGAGACTTACTGAAATATAAACAGCAGCAAAGGAAGAGAGGGTTGCATGCTGGGAAGGGAAGGTTTTCCTGTCACAAAGGAAAACAAACATCTAGAGTAAGTCTAAACCAGATATGCAGCAGAATGTCAGTGTCAAATGTTTCTAGGTTTAAAAGAAGGAGTGAGTGGGAAGTGCTCTACAGGAAGAAAATCACAAAAGGGAGAAAGAAAATGGTGATTATATAAAGCTTAAGTTGACCATAGTTAAGCACAAAATCAGAAATTAATTGGTTACCTGGCAGACAGAATAGCATGCTGATCCTGACCAGAGCAAATGTCTTTGATGATGTAAGGGTTCTTGTCACAGGCCACACCTGGGACGGTATAATTGGGTTTGCACACTGTGAGAAAGAATGGTGTGTGGTAGCCAGTGGCCAGTTGGATGACATCCGTAACCAGTGCTGTTGCACACAGACCGAACACATGAACCCCTAGAAGGAGAGACAGATCATGAGCAGTGAAACATCGATGACTCATTTCATCGGTTTCATGCAACGCTCTGTGCCTGACTCATGTTACATAATGTTCATCTGCATCGCTCCTGCTGAGATTTGTAGTGTTGCGGTTTCAAAAAGTGTGAGCGTGCACTCTTCAGCGCATCACAAAATATCCTGTGCAGTTGAACTGTAAGAAATGTATTTTTTAAATTCTTAAATAAAAATCACAGTTCTTAGTAATTATAATTATATTATATTATATAATTATACTTTTAATCCACACTAAACCGCTTAGCTCGCAGCCCTCACATTCAGCACTTTCATATTTTAACTTCAAACATGCTGATATAAAAGTGAAAGAGAGTGTTACATACCAACAAAACGAACGGTTCTCCGCAGGAACGAGTTAAAATTACATCCACCGGCATTTATGCTTCCCTCAATCCCTGGACGGACCTTCAGTTTGGACTGCATACAATACAGCAGACCTTCACCAATCATGATCTGAACACAGTAAGAGAAAATCAAATGTAAATGTACATTTTATTATTACGGCTTTTAATCTAATTAATTACAAATTGTAGCTTTAGAAATAAATGTTTTATTTGATTCAACATAAATTTAATAGCACATAGGCTACAACAGTTCATACAATGAAAGTCATTGCTAACCAAAATAGCTTTGTTACCAAAATACCTTCTTTTATGTTCCACGAAAGAAAGGTTTGAGGCTCAGTAAATATGACAGAATTCACATTGGGTTGAACTGTCATTTTAATGTTTTAATTTTTATTATAATTATTCATTTATTTAAATGAAATGATAAACTAAATCTGCCAGCAGGTGACGGTAAATGTCTTCATTCGATTAATTTAAATGGCGATTTATTCAGGAATTAAGTAACGGCTCACTTTATGAATGGGCTTTTGAATCATTAGTTCACTCAGTTCGTTCAAAATGCAGATTCTCTCGTAATATTCGAGACAAACAGCACTTGTGTAACGCTGCTCTCCCTGCTTGTCTGATATTGTATGATATTAGACCAAAAAATTCATACAAGGGCATTTTTGCCCAAATATCTTGAATTTTAGGTCATACCTGCATTCATGGAGTTGTGCATCAACAGTCAACTGTATAAAATATAAGATGACGTACAGGTTTGGGGGCGGGGCCAGAGCGTTAAAAATTTTAATGGCGTTATTATATAGTTATATATAATTAACTATATATATATAGTTAATTATATATATATAACTATATATATATAGTTATATAGTTATATTATAAAAAGTTAGTAGTTATATGTTTTCTGTGGAGAAGCAAGTTATTACATTTTGATAGAAGCTTAAAAAAAGTATTTCTTTACCATAACTGACTTTAGCCTATTCACCTTGAAGTTGTTTCTGTTGAGCACGAAAGAAGATATTTTGAAGAATGTTGGTAACCACACATTTGACAGTAGACATTGACTTTATCAGTATGGGAATAAGAAATACTATGAAAGTCAATGGACACCATCAACTCCTTGGTTACCAACATTCTTCAAAATATAGAAACTCATACAGGTTTGAAATGTCATCAGGGTGAGCAAATGACTATATAGGTAGCAAACATGTAAATACAGCGATAACAAGATTGCTTTTATCTCACAGATGCAGCAGGGCCGGCGAACGCCAGACTCAGGAGCATGAGCAGAGGGATGAGCTCATCGCCGCTGTCCACGTACGGCATGCTGAGTGACCGGTCATGGCAGCGGAATCCCACCTGCGCCGGCTGGAGCACATCCGTCAGTTCCAGGAAGTACAATGACACCATGGAGGACGCCACAATGGGTAGCTATTTTCTCAGAGGAAGTAGAATTTGTGCATAATGCGGAAGTCTTTACTTAATTGCATGTCTTTGTCAAGTGCAAACAGATATTAAATATTGATAATGCTCAAACACATCAACACCGGAGCACAGTTTAATTACTGTAGAGCATTTCAACACAGTTCTGTACTTCAGGGCTGACAATGTGGTGGAAGGTAAACACAATAGCACACTCAAACTGACTGCTATTACACATTTTCAATTATGTCTTCAAAGAAAATGAGGAAGCCCAGTTGTTTAGAGTGTATAATGTAATTACCTGAGACATTAATTGCTCTATTGAAGTATTAAACTGGTAATAAATAATGGCACGTACCTCTACGAAATAGAAGCATGGTAACAGCGTCAGACTATCTTTGGGCGGTTTCTTCTTGATTTTTTCACGTGCAGTCATCATGGTGCTGGTCTTCTTCTTCAAGTTACTCTGTCTACACATGAGATCATTTTAAGAACCTCATGAAAAGACTTGATGAAGACTGCAGTTTTGTCTTACTAAAATACCCTGCAATTGTATTTTTAAGTATACTAAACTGGTTTACTTAAAGTCTGCTAAACTGGAACAACTAATTTCTTAATGAACTTTAATTGTGTAAAATTAGTGCTGTAGTCAAAATAAAGATATACTGAAGTCTATTTGGTTGTGCTAAAGTGAAACTATTGCATGGATACTTTAGATACACTTTAAATGTCAACCATTTAAAGACCGATATCATTGAAAGATCATACAATCCTCATCAATAGTCACATAAAACAAATGTGCATTGTGCTCAAGTTGTACTTCAATTAAAGTTTCATAATCATTTTTATATCAGTAAGTCTCCAGCAATATGTCAGTAAATATGTTAATAGATTTGAACTATATTTAGTATGAAAACATGTGTCATATATATATATATATATATATATATATATACATTTATATATACCCTATCAGTCAAAAGTTTGGAAAAAGTATGATTTGTTATATTTTTTGAAGATGTTTCTTCAAGATGTTCATCAAGGCTACATTTATTTGATCAACAATACAGGAAAAAATATAAATAATTTAATTAATTAAATATTTAAAATATTTAAAATAATGGGTCTCTATTTTAATATGCTTTAAAATATAATTTATTTATTTAATTATTAATTAATTTCCATCAGAAGTAATATAATATAAATATAATATAAATCTTTGCCATAATTTCTTATCGGTTTAACACATTCTAGCTGAATAAAGGTTTTAATTTCTTTCAAATACAAAAAGAATAAAAATGTACTGACCCCAAACTTTTGAATGATAGTGTATATTGTTAGAAAGAAATAAAAAAAAATCACAGTTTCCCAAAAAATATTAGGCAGTACAACAGTTTCCAGCAATGATAATAAATCAGCATTATGATTTCTGAAGGATCATGTGGCACTGAAGACTGAAGTAATGATGCTGAAAATTCAGCTGCACATCACAGGAATAAATTAGATTTGAATGCATATTAAAATTGAAAAAAATCTCAATAATATTTCACAATATTACATTTTTTCCTGTATGTTTGATCAAATAAATGCAGCCTTGATGAAAAATATATTATTAGTGTGTTAATTAGTGTGTGTGTGTGTGTGTGTGTGTATATATATATATAGGCAATTATGAGTGCAAGGTGATGTCATCAGTATTTTTCGTCTGTTGTCTGAGAAATACTTAGACTGCAGCTTCTTAAATGTGTATATCTACACATATTTACATTTTTTGCTTTAAATATAGGTAATTAATTAAATATAAGGAATGTAAATTTATGTTTTAAATTATTTTTAATATATGGATTAACATATATTAAAATATGTTAGCTAAATATATGTATAAACAACAAATTATTATAAAATATTAGTAAATTATTAAAAAATATTGCCCCAAAAAGTGCTGAATTAAATGCGAAACATTAAAGTAAAAACTTGAATTGTTTTTTTTTAAACATGCTGAGAGCTTCACAAAATCAGCATACATGAAAGAGCTGAAATTGCTCTAGCTTTAATCAATGGAGCTGTGATGATTATAAATCCTGGACAGTTAGAGAATTAAGATGAACTTCAACATCTATTCTGGCCTGCCTGGAATATTATCAAACTACGAACAGTTTTGGAGAGAAGAGTGAGAAGCCAAATCCTTTCTTCAACATCTCTGAAAGACACTCAGTTTTTATTGATGACACTCCACTGGAGACTATTGATAAATTGCATTACTTAAAAGGTCAGAACATCTTTAAGAAGGTAATATTGCTTGTTTCCCAAGTGTTCACATTATTTTGTCCAACTCCTGTAAGGTGGACTTCAGTTAGATATTCTACACAGGAAAAGGCCTGCACAAAAATGTTCAAATTATTATTTCCTCATCTAAAACAGAACAGGGCCCTCCTGAATAAACGGAAAACAGACTGTGTGCCTGAGGAAAAATATTAAATAAACAGCTCCTTTCAGAATATTCTCAAAAGAGCGTAATGAACAAATGTTAATGTGGGCTATTGTTTGAGCAGGCATTGAGAGAATAGTGTTTCGTGCTCTCTGCCAAATCAGCAGTGACTAAACAAGGCACTTGTCCTGAAGACACTGTCCCAACTCTCAAGTGGGAGTGAGCGAGGCTCTGCTGAAATTAGCAGGGAGTCTGTTTTCAAGAGTGGGAGCGCTGTTTATCTCAAAGAGCCACATATGTCTCACAGGCAAAAGATTTCTGTGTGTGTGTGTGTGTGTGTGTGTGCGTCGTTTAGGGAGGAATCCATAGGCGCTGAGTTCTCTCCAAAAAAGACAGTGTTTGTGCTCACACATACTCACAGCATGAGGCTTCGACTGCGGAGAAAGTTAATTAAACTTGACTGGGATTCTCACACAAATCTGTTTCCTGTGAAAGTGGGGTTAAAGACTGAGTTGTGCAACACTGCTACTTTCTGACCCTTGTTTGTGCCAAAAATCCAAGCACACTGACCCACGACACTGCAGGACAATGTATGGGTCGATACAAATTTCAAGCCATGATAACCAGTCAAGGCAAAATCATTATACACTCCAAGTGAAGAGACTCTGGAAAAATCAATAATGTAATCAGATAAGAATGAGATAGGTCAGTCTCACTAATGTTCACAAATCATAAGCAATGTCACTGATGATGAGAAAGATGGCAATTATTTTAGTTGGCAATTCAGATTACACTCACACTGCAACACCTTGATTGTTAGAAACTGAAAATAGTATTATTATTTTATTATATGTGTGTTTATGAGATGTGTATTTTATATATCCATCATTTTACACATATGTATTATTAATAAATATGGTAATATTAAATTTTGATATTAAGTAATATAAAACAAATTATTATTATTGTATTATTATTAATAATAATAATAATAATAATATATTATGTATTCATTCATATATATATAGACATATATATGAATGGAATTAATAGTATTACTAGTAGATATATAGATATTATTAAACACATGAATAGGCTAATATTATTACATTTATTTAATATAAAATGTAAACATGATATACTATTTTATATATTAATACAGTAATAAGAGCAATATGGATCACAACTGCATAGTTTATATAAAGTAGTAATCACTATTTTATTCTAAAATTAAAAATAATTGTAGACAATTATAGATAGCCTATTATTATTATTATTATTATTGAATACACTTTAATATTCAATATTGAAATGAAATATACAGTTATATGACCAAATAACTATGCAAAAATGACAGGAGTAAAAGCCTACTAAGTGATTGTCACGCTCGCAGTGAATAGAATAGAGTTTGTTAATCACTCAGGACCTGATCAGGTGTGAGTTCATTGATCAGCTGTCAGATGAGCTGAGAGCTTGAAGGGAGCCTGCAGTCGATAACAATATCAGCACACGTTTACATAACAGATTTGCCTGCCCAAAATCATCTTGACTCACGCTGTAAAGTGAGACTGAGATGTTTGTTACATAAAACTCGTTGCCGTACAGCAGAGTCACTGCGACAATCTCAGTGACCATTTATTGTAATTATATCGCATCTCCTCTGGACGCGACGCGACCGTACCCGCGCGCGCTTTAATTCCCACACATAATTACAAAGGCAGCGTTCTGGTCGCGTCGCGTCGGGAGTGTGTTGTTTATTCAGCTGCCGTTCATCACGCAGGTAGAAAACCGGGAAAATCTCACCTTGACTGCGAAAACAGGCGATTCCCTCACGGAACGGGGATATCCCGAGTGAAAAATTCCCAGCGTATTCCTTCTTCGCGAGGTTAGACTGCGGCTCTTTCAGATCATATTCCTCTTTCTGCTCACGTTTTCCACGGAGCAATCACGCAGCCGTGGACTCCTGTTATGTGCTCGACTGCTGGAGCCAACCACAATATCCCTCAACTCAGTGAGCTCCTGTTCCAGCTGCTCTTCTGCAGTCAGACATGCAGTGAGGGGCTTCAGTAGGAGAAGACCGCACCATCAGAGATAATAAAGCTTTGTCAGTGCTGTATGAATCTGCGTCCTCAATATCGTTCCATCCTCAGCAGTCATCATCAAGCATTCCTAAACATCTTCTGAGTGCGATCTGCACTGATCTCCTCCAGCAGTGGTAACATGGTACTGCACAGGTAACTGTTCAGATGCAGGGTGGGGTGGAGAGACTGGGAACTGATTTAACTTAAGATGATGCTTTCATGTCCAGCCTTGTTAAGGAATAACCAAATTATTTCGAATGTGTTTTCTTCCTTTTTTATTGTGAAGATGGAATAAACGACACAAGTCTCTTCTATGGTGGTTCATGTAAATGGATACATAAAAGTATATGCATCAGGTCATCCGGTGACAGAATAAAACCAATGTGATACATATTTATTATGCTAATATAATTAAGTCATTACATTAAAACCAATCAACCCTCAATATGTAAAAACCCAGATTGTATTGGTACTTAATATTTTAATTTTGCACCATAGCCTACAAAATGTTCTTCAGTAGCACCTATCAATAATGTACCACATTTCTAAACACATTTTAAGTATATTGAAGTACTTTTTTTTTAGATTTTTTTTTTCTTAATTCTTGTTCACTAAGGATGCGTTTAGGCCTATGTGATCAAAAATACAGTACAATTACAATTACAATTTTACATCACATTTTTTTCAATACATTTTCAAGTGTAATTTATTCCTGCAATCAAAGCTGAAATACAACCCTGATAGCACATGTACATCAGGGAGACGTCTATTTGACATTTGCAAGACATATTATTTAAATTGTTTGCTCATCTGCAATACGTCTACATAAAGTGTAAAAAGATTCATTACGAAGCAAAGAGAGCAAACATTCACAGTTCGTACAGTCATATTGTTCTAATACAATACAGTTCATTATGAACTTCTGCATGAAGATAGCAATTCATAGGTGTAGAAAATATGAATCAGCAGGATTGATAGTGGTATAAACTATTTACTGTTACTTTAGCGTGTTGGTGACATAAACATATTTTGCATTTGGTCTGTGGTGGCATGGTCAAAGCTGTCTCTGAATCCCATACTCTACACATTGACAGGGTTTCTCTCTTCCAGTCTCTTTATCGTGTTTTTTACCCAAGGTAAATTCGGATCAACACAGATCGACTTTTGTCGCTTCAGCTTCAAGCTGTTTGGAAAACAGAAAGCAAAAGAGAAAAAGACATGCATAAATTTACAACCATGACCGTTTAATTACTGCATGAGTGTTGCTGGTGCAATGACTTGCAGCTTTTAAAGCAGTAATGTTGCATCCTCCATCTGTTTGTTGAAGTCTGAAACCTATGATTCTCTGTATCCTGATGGGTTTCTTTACAATTGCGTATTTCAAACAGCAGTTTTCATAGGAACCTGGGAAGAAATCATAATTATGTTTAGGCATTTGCTCTATCTATCCTGAAAAAGTGAAATAGAACATTAAATCAAGAAATTTGTAGGTAGAAAGACCAAAATAGCATTTTCATATAAACTCCAAAAATCTAAATCAATTTGCTGTTTCTCTTTTTACACTATAAAACATACTGTCATCGGATGTAACCCTTAGAAATTAGTTTTGTTTGTACAAAGTGATTTTAAAAACCAGTGTATGCATACTTCATGCTTCTTCATATTTCATTTAAATATCATTTTGACTTAAATCCTGTTAAACGCATTTATTAAGATAAAAAGATAAGCTGAAATGTAGCAACAATGTACATTTTTAGAAATGTGCCAAATTAAAATGTTACAGGTGCCATAGAGTGCATTGAGGGAATATTTTAAATTGTTGTCTGATATGTACATAGAAGGTATGTAGCTTAGCTAAGGGGATTAAATGCCCAGAAACGATTTTCCAGGTCCATTTACAACCCTAGAATTTGACCCTAGAATGAAACAGTCTGTTTTTGCCTTATTTGGAAGGTTCA
>JAUCMS010000012.1:10055102-10068085 GCA_032357445.1 Enteromius radiatus | reverse complement strand
CTCTCACAAGGAGGGGTTGAATTTTAAAAACAACTGCATAAACATGTTATAAGTGGTCCATTTGGTCTGTTTTAAATACCTCATAATTTTCCTATAAGGAAAAATAGGTCCGGGTCCTTATGGGTTAAATGAAATATAAATATTAGATAAAAATGTTTCAATGAAATGAATTAAAACAGGTTATAGCTGAATTACCAAAACGTAAAAAAAATGGCAAGCATATAAAATCAGTTACACATCAAATTAAAATGAAAGTTAAACATATAAGAATAATTCAAAATATTCTAATAATAGCGTAGTAATATTTATTTTGGGGTGAACTATAACTATTAAAAGAGCTCCTCATAACAAGATCCTCTTCTTGCTATAATAACATCAGCGTTCTGAGTAAAACAGTGAAACATCATTTAAACCCAAGTGCATTTTTGACATTCAAAATGAAGTAAGCTGTCATAATCTGCTGTTAAAAATGAAAAATAGATTAATAAAACAAAGTCAAAACCTTTTCTCTGTGTTTGCCCGCTGCCGTTTCACATCCTCATAAGTCATGTTCAGCGCTCTGTGGATTTTCTGCAGAAAAAGAAAGAAGAGCAGAAAAAAAGAAAAAAGGGTTTATCTCAGCAAGGGATGAATGAGAGAGATCAACATCATGCTTTTGATTTTAAAAATCAATATTCCAGAGATGGCAATTACTGACTCTGCTTGGCAGTAATCTCTCCACAAGCCCTCAGAGAAAGAGCCTGGAGAGATCAAGCACAGCTCATTTACAGAGCCAGAGCTTCGCCCCATGAATAACTGAGCTGTGCCATTCTTAGTCTCAGTTATCAGTGGAAGGAAGAAAGGAAACATTCTGATAGAAAAATAAACTTGGCGACAGCTGAAATTTTGGGAGGGGTAATGGCCCAGACGCTAGAAAAAAAGAATAAAGAGATAGTTTGCTCAACTGTTAATATTTTAATATCTACCCCTCACATTGTTTAAAACTTTTGCTTTTCCCCCCTTAATATATTATTTTCAAATGATTTTCTGTATTTAGTGTTCTTCAAAAAAAAAGTAGTTTGTATATAAAATAAAACAATAAACAATACTGTTTAGTTATTCATTTTTATTTTATACATTAGCTTGCTTACTGAAAATTGAATAAAGACTAGGTTACTTTCTGATTGTACTTTAACTAATTATCCAGTATACCTGAGATGTAATCATTACCTATAAAGTATTTAAATAAATTGTTGATTAAATCAAATTTACAGATTGAACAGATATATGTATACGTATATATATATATATATGTGTGTGTGTGTGTTATTAAAATATATAGAGAGTTTATGCTGTCAAATTATTCATTGCAAACAATGGCATCCAAAATAAAAGTTTTTGTTTACATTATATATGTGTTTGCACTGTGAAAATGTAACATACGTAAATACACATACATGTATATATTTAAGAAAAATATGTTCAATTTATGGTACAATATTGCACTCACAATTTGTTACATATATATTAAATATATTTATATGTGATAATAATAAATCATTAATATATATATATATATATATATATATCCAAGTGAATACATGCTGTATGTGTGTGCATTTATATACACATAATAAATATACACAATACACACATATATTATTTAAACTAAAACTTATTTTAAATGTGATTAATCAATTGACAGCACTATTGCATATTCGTGTATATATTACAAACATACAAATATATATATATTATAGACAAAAGAGTCACGATTCGCTTTCATTATAAAAAGCACATTCTACAAAGCATCTATTGTGTTACATGGAAAAACAACAAAGTCGAGGTTTTTATTATGGGGCAAACTGTCCCTTTAAATTCGGCGGACGGCTCACCTGACTGGTGTGAAGCCAGTATTTGAACTTCTGTCTGCGGCGGATATGTGGCAGAACCAGGCGATAGAAGGCATGTTCTCCTGCCAGAGTGAGTAAGGCCCCGGCCACTCCCACACACAGCAACACAAACAACCCTGAGAAGTGACGGATGCCCATCTGCAGCGTCTGGACGGAGACATAAACACAGAAGACATGAGACACCGAAGCAGTGCGATGCGGGGTTTGCACACAGGAGGGCAGTATAATCCTGCTGACTGACATCAGACTAGCCCAAAGCCTTCCCGGTGCGCCTTTGATGGAGAAGGAATTCTACCAACTTGAACTAATTGACATTAAAAATCATCTTATTAAAAGCGAAGCAGGAGCCACATCAATATTAGATGGGGAGAGCTGATCTGTATGTACCTCTAGATAGCTAAAACTAAACCACCGACTCTAATAGACACAAAAATCAATCAAATCAAAAAGCTCTACATAATAATGTTTTTTTGAAAGTGGTTCACCCTGTATTATATAATAAAAATGACTGGAAAGAAAACGAAAGGTAAAAGATACAGTAAAGTGTCTGATTTATGCCCTGTGTTGACGTATTTACAACCTTCGGACAGTCTGTGAAGAGCTCATCCATTTAATTTTTTCCTATTTATTTATTAATTTATTTTGCATGCGACATTAGACGTGGGACATTATAGAGAGAATTTGATTGGAGAAAATCTTAAAACGTTTCAGCATGAGTCATCAAAATGTCTGGTTAATAATTCTGGAAAAGAAAGGCTGTACATTTAAAAATGTAACTTAATTATAAAATGTACAAAAATGTTCATTTAAAAAAATAAAATAAGGAAATGTATATATATTGGATGGTAGTAAAATAGCATAAATGCTACCCAAAATGTTGGTAAACTTTAAAAAAAATGTTTTTGAAAGATGTTTCTTATGTTGCATTTATTTGATTAAAATACAGTAAAGCTGAGATATACTAATACAGTTTAATATAACTATTTGAGCATATTTTAAAATGTCATTTATTATTGTGTTCTTCGGTGTCACACGATCCTTCAGAAGTCATTTTAATATGCTGATTTGCAGAGTGTTTTAAGTGAACCACCTGAAGGTTTATTTACCTGAGAAGTGTAAACCACGCTCTGTTGTTTGAGTTTCCCAAGCAGCTCGACATAGCAACAGCAGCTCTGAGGGCGGAGCTATACGTTTGCAAACCAATAGAAAAGGGGGAGTGTTTGTGGAAACCTTTTGAAAACAGTGTTGCACATTTGTTTGGTGCAGATGATGACCTGAGAATCTCTTAACAGAAACAGTGACTCCAGAAAAGAACGACACGAATAAACATCTAACTCTTTCATGTGTGGGTTTAGACTGCAGGGCACGAGGCGGAGAAACTTTTCAACTCTTTTTCGGGGACCTTGTGTTCTCCAAACCAGCGAGAGAGCAGGTGAAGCCAGGTTCTCTGTGTATTTTACTGATCCGTGCAATCCTGTAAATCTGTGTAGGCCGCTGCGCGCTGCCAGGCAGCATTCTGGGAAATAACACATGCTATTAGCTCTGTCTCAGACATGTTCGCTTGTCGGATCGATCCAAAAGCGAGTGGTTTTAACCAGCTCATAATGCTTCGTCCTTGTGTTCTTGTCCTTCTGCGAGGCTCTGATGCCACAAGAGCGTCGAGATTTGAAATGGAAATGAGGAGTAATCTTTTCTGCTCAGGCAATGGTAATTTTCCCCCCTGAAATTAAGAGATGAAGAAAAAAAAAAAAAAACATGCCGCCCTGCCGCAAGCACGGAGAAATCTTAAGAGAGAGGGATATTTCGGCCGCTCTGGATGTCAGCCGATCAGCACGCTCCAGGAGTGTCATTTACTCCAAAATCTTCTGAGGTTCGGAGCAGATCTAACACACACCCTCTGTCAGCACCGGAGATAATGACACCAGATAAGTTAGTGAAGGTACTGAGCCAGATCAATGTGTAAGCACTGAAGCCCCTCTAAAGCAAACATCACTTACTCATATCAGCCTGTCAGACTTAAAGGGGCTCTGTGGAAATGATAACATTTGAGCTCTCTATTGGCGATTTCTTATGAAGAATGACAGGATGGTGTCACCGCTGAGATCTCAGGAGCTCTGTTTGATTGGATAAAACAGCAAGTAATGAATTAAAGAAAAATTTTAATTTGGTAGTACATGACAGGCTGGAGATTTGGAGGTTTAATTGATTGGCACAAAGATTTTACGTCGGCGCTTTAAGAAGTACCCAGTGAAATTAAGGTGACCACCTGCTTATTGCTCTGGTGCAGATGTGAAAGTGATGCTGTTATATTTATGTAAATATTGATTTACACAAGCTGGAAAGCCTATATGCCATTACATGTTTTAAATCACCTACAAGTTATGTTAATGTGACTTTGGTTTGAGCGATACAATCTAGTCCTATCCAGTCTGCAAAATATGATGAAATGAGTATTTTCATTTTACTGCTCCTTTAAGAATGGAGATTTTATTCACTGCTTGTGAAGTCTAATTTGCATGTTTTGTTAGAGATTTCAAAGAAGTAATGATAAAAAAAAAAAAAAGAAGTAATGGTAGAAGAATAGCATGTTCCAGACTCTGAGAGGCTTTTAGTGAAAACTGAGTAACAGGCTAGTAGGTTAAAATCACTTTGGGTAGCAACTAGTTTGTTTTCTTTTATTAAGTATGCAAACATTAAGTGCTTTCTGTACTTTTTGATGGATCTTGCCGGTTTAATCAGGATGCTCTTATCCAGTGTGATGATGAATGATTATTTTACTTGCTAGGCGGAGTTAGTGGGAGGGACATTCTCATTCTAGAGAGCATCTGATTGGATAGAATTTAGACACGCCCACGAGGGCAAGATGATGTCATCTAAATGCTTAGTCAATTTTATAATAAGATTGTATATTGTTTTTGTTGTTGTTGTTTTAAGATTTGCCTTTAAAAGAAGTGTTAAATAAAAAAGTGCACCTCCAATAATGAACATATTTTACATTTCTAACCTAAATATTTATTTATTTGATATTTAGCTGTCTAATAAGTGGAATGATGTGCAGTTACAAAATAAATATTTTTCTTCATAAATTATGCATTATTTGCTGTATCACTTCATAATCTTCATTTCCCCAAAACTTGTACAGTAAATATAAAGTAAGCATTTGTTATGCCTAATTTATCTGATGAACGTCTCTGCTTTATTCAGCTGAACCTAAATATTTAATTTGCATTGCCATCTAATAAGTGGAATAATGTACAGTTACAAAATTAGCATTTTTTTCTCTATTAATTTTGCATTATTTATTTTCTGTACCACTATATAATCATCATTTCCCAGCAATGTACACTGAAAGAAATGCAACTCATTTTTTAGGTGCTTAAATAAAGACATTTAGTTGAAAGTTAGTCAAATCAATTTATTTATTTAAATGTAGCTAAAAAATAAGAAATTTGTAAATTTAATGAATTTTTACATTTTCAGTGGGATTATAAAATGTAAATATTTTATACATTACTACAGTGTAAGTACAGTTATACTATTAACATATTTTATACACTATGCCTTATTTATTTATTTAATAATCTTCATTTCCCAACAAAAATATACAGACAAAGTATGTTTCTGTATCATAAAACATTATGATATTAAATAAAGATCATGTTCCATGAAGATATTTTGTACATTTCCTACAACAAATATATGAAAATTAAATGTGTGATCATTAATATGCATTGTTAGGAACTTCATTTGGACAACTTTAAAGACGGTTTTCTTAATATTTAGCTTTTTTTTTAAATAAAGATTCCAGATTTCCTGTTCTAACAAACCAAAGATCAATGGAAAGCTGAAAAATGTACACTTAAGGCTGTTTTTGTAGTCCAGGGTAACATATTAGTTTATTCACTGTATCACTTAATAATCTTCATTTTTTCCAACAACATACAAGTAACTGTAAAGCTGAAATCTAAATGTAACATACAACCACAAAAATCAAGTCAACACAAGCGCACATGATTTCCATTTCCATGGCATGGAGAACACCATCAAACAGCTCAAATGCCGGAGATCGAAAAGTGACACCGCCAACCATGAATTCATTACATGCTTCTAATCCGGTAAAAAGGATTGAACTGATATAGGAATTATGCAAATAAATATTTTTGTATTTGTTAATGTTAAAACCAACTGATCCAGTTCTGTTTTGGGCCACCTCTGCAGATTCCCATGCACTATACACCATTGTTGATTCAACTAGACTGAATCCTGCTCACCTCTGTAACTGCGAAGACTCTCTTTCCGCACGGCACCACCTTGTACCACTTGTCATGCAACATGTCCATGTAGCCGTCTGACTTGTAACGGCTGATGAATTCAGATATGTTGGAGGTGAGCGGTGAGTTCTGGGGAAGTCCGATCCCGTAACCTGAGGTGGAGAGGAAACCAAAGAGTCAGCCCAATTCATCAAAACACCTCCAGAACAAACAGAACGTGCTACAAAGCTTCATTAAACTGCCCGTCTCTGAACAGAGTTTCCAACAATTTCTTTCAGTGATTTATAGGAAATGATCGTTAGGTTCCCACTGAGCTGAAATAACGGAGGGACGAGGGAAACAAATACATGACAAACAGCAAATGCTCGCAAATTTAGAGTCAATAGTTCACCCAAATCATGCTAATTTTACAGGAGTTATTAGCAGAGTTAGCAAAACATGCTTTTCACTAAAAGCATGTTAAGAGTCTGGAAGGTGCTATTTTTCTACCATCTCACACATTACTTCGTTACTACTTTGAAATCTCAAAGAACAAAACATGCAAATTAGACTTCACAAACAGTAAATAAAATCAGCATTCTTAAAGGGACAGTTCAGCCAAGAATGAAAATACTCTCTATTTACTCAACCCTCATGCTGTATTGTATATCTATTGTATTGTATGCCACTATATGTGTTCATGTTTTATATTTCCTGCATGAAGAATATATTTTGTGTTCATTTTCAAAAACTCATTTTAATAATACATTTTTTTATCTCTTATCCTGCTTGAAAAGACCATAAACATTACCGATATCATCTGAAGTAACAATTAATTTACCTAATTTAATTAATTTCTACTTAACATTCAGTCTCCTTTTCCATTTCATCTTTAATGAAAATTTTGTGATATTACTCATTTATTTTCCATACTAAGGATGACATAGTTATCAATAATGATAACCATAAAATGAATGAATGTATAATGAATAAATAAATGAGCGAATGAATGAAGGAAGGAATTAATAAATAAATAATTTAATAAAAAGATAAGTAGTGGATTAATGGTATATTATTATTATTATATTTTCATTATATATTATATTATATCCAAATATGATGCATTTATGTGTTTATCACTATCACCATTAATATGCAAACACAACAATAGATTAACATTATTACAAAATATATTTTTTTCTCTTTTTTCTCTATTTTATTTATTTATTTTGCTAGCCTCTTTCTCCCAATTCTTTAGATATTATTACAGGAAGGTTGTGGAGAATGTTCGTAACCCACACATTTGTTACATTTTCATATTTTTGATTTTTCGTGTCTTCACTTTCTTTTCTTTCCTCTTCACAATTTACACGTGTAGTATAAACTGTTTGGCTCAGTAAGGTTCTAGTATTGCAAGCACTTCCGGTAACTAAACAATTACAAAATTAATTTTCAGGAAACCTTTTCATTAAAAAATTTCAGAGAATAGATATATGACTTCAGAAACATAAATAAAAAATGTATGTATATGAAGTTACAAAAGGGGTGTATCACTCTGGGCCATCTCAAAGGTGAGTTATGATGTGGACGGGCCTAAGAGTCCTATCATTTATATATCATTTCATAGACCCGTGTTCCCAGATGGGCATGAATCTTATTCAATCATCACACACGTGGGAGACGAACTGACGCAGGAAACTGGACGACATGCGTATAATAATTAACACGGTCAGAAGTCCTGCATGAGCCCAGAGGAGTCTGATTATGCCGAACCTCAATTATTGTTTTAGCCCAGATTGACAGCGGAGGGTCAGGCTTGGAAATGGAGAAATTGTAGCTAGGACAAAATATAGGGAAGATCAACTAAGGCACAAATATAATACTTGGTCCAATGGGTGGGCTGTTTTCCCTCCAGCTCTCTGCAGTAAATCTGTCACTCACCAGCCCCCACTGGCCCCTAAGTGGCTGACAGATCACAGATATTCAAATGTTGACATCTACGCATCACTGCCAAGCTGCAGCATGTACACACACAAACACCACCGTAGCTCTCCATTTCAATATATATATATATCATTAAATCTTATAGACTGAGCCTTTTCTGGTCAGAGCTATATATGTTGCAGTTAACCTCACTCTAGTGAAAAAGAAGTGCACTGAGTTGCACTAAATAAGTATGTGCAGTGTGCTCAAAATATTAAATATTAACAAATTGTACTTGCAGATAATATAAGATTAAGCTTTTAAAAACCTACTGTGAGTACATTTTTATATGTTTATTTAAAAGTTCATTTTTGATCATTAGGTTTTGTACAAGTACTTGATAATTATTTTAAATGTAGTGTGTTGTTCGATACTACATTTAAAACTCAAATGTTTTAAATTCATCATCATTATAAATTTGTGATTAAAATATGTTTATAAATAAACTACTCAAGTCAAACTTAAGTGGGTCAAAAGCAAAAGTTCAACTAACTGCATTTAACAAAAATGTTAACTATAATACATTTTCATGTAAGTGCAATTTACATCCAATAACTGTAAGCGTCCAAAAACATTATACTTCGTTCACACTTTTATTCTTTCCAAGTATAGTATATTATTTCCATAATAAACACTTTTTTAAAAGTATGCTGAAGTGTACTTCTCTTTCACACATCAGTTCATTTTGCAGATTTAGTTTGTCTACATTTAATAATGATGTGAGTAATTAAACAAACAATGGAGAAGACCACCATAACCACTTAGGTTGGTGCGCAGTATGCTAGTTTATTTCATAAATAACCCACAATTGATCACTTAAGTAAAATAATGAGATTCATTGCTTAGAACACATCAATAATAATTATTGTAATAATAGCATTATACTATATAGAAAAAAGTAAAAAAGGGGAAAAAAATGAGATACAATGTTAAAATATCTCCTATGCCTCTATGCAGTTATAAATCCTGAGCAATTTTGTGAGTGTGACAAATAATTTTGCAATATTTAAGGGCAGAACTGAAGGGCAAGACCTGTCTGTTAAATTACAGCTGATGCACAAGACCATGCTTATTAATCCATTAAAAAAATATGCATAACACAGAGGTATAATACGTGCTGAGGGGGAATGAACAGACATGAGACAACAGGCATATGATAATTAACACGACACGAGCGGGGCATGAGCTCAATTAGCCCTGCCGCCCAGCTCAGGGTTTGGCCTGCGAAATGAAAACATTACAGACCGGACCACAATTATTTTCTCCAGTGCTCTCCCTTTCCTCCAGCATACCTTTCAGTGGCGCTTCAGGAAAGATCTGTGCTTCCTGTAGGCAGCTCAGGAAAACAGCCCAGGTTTGCATTTAAATTGGCTTCCCCACCAAAAATGCATGACAGCAGGAGAGATCTCTGCCAAGTTGACTTCTTACTTTTTCTCCCCTTGTCAGTTGTGGATTTGTTAATACATGCAAATGTGAAGTTTGAATACTTCTAACCAATTTGTCTCTATTTACTCCTCTTCATTCCCTTCAAGCACAGTATCTACCTCCTGATGGCAGTCCGGATTTCTAATGACAGTCATTTTGGTCAGTGAATAACATAACACAGAGTTTTCTTCACATCCAGAGACAAATTATACAGTGTTCTGACTGATCTTTCTCTAGCTTTTACATATACTGTATTTTATAAAATAATATGAACTTGCTATCAGTTATAGATATCTCATCAAAACAGATGTACCATTAAGTTAAAGTAGCTCGCATTTAAGTTGCTGTATTACAGTGAATTTTTCAAGGGATATAAAGTTGTCTTAAATAATGATAATAAACAATTGTCTATTTAATCTAAATGAGACTAAATGTGATATATTTTGTAACAAATTACTGTTGTATAATATTCAGGGCCTCAAATAAACCCTCTTCAAATGCCAGTGTTGATAAGTACATGAAACAGTATTACTTGCCAGTTGGCCAGATAACAAATAAAATATAACAAATAACGAGTTCAAATAAAAATAATATAAAAGTTAAAAAAGATGTCATTTATTATTATTGGAACAACAAATTAGAATTGTTAGTATTAATTACAATTGTGAAATACTTTACACTTGAGCAGCATTAGTAATTAATCCTTTTTATAATGTGATTATATAATCATAATAATAAAATGTAATAAGAACAATATAATAAAAAATGCAATTAGATATTTCCCAAATTTATTCTGCCTATTTTTTGTTTAAATAAAACAATGTATGCTGTTTCATTCTTGTAAAACATAGTTAAAGTGCCTCTATTATGGCTTATGAAAGGTATATATTTTGGTTTTGGGAGTCCCCAACAACAGGCTGACATGAACACAATGTCAAAAAACACTTTCGTTGTCTTGTAATATGCATTTATTTTTACCTTACGATTCTCTCAACCATTCATTTCTTCTAAATCCCTCCTTTACTGACACTAATCTGTGGTGCTTGTTCCAGCTGGATGATTTTTATTTCATCATGCCTATAATGCCTGATAAATAAGCTGTTTGTGAGCACAGTGCTGCTTTGTGTACAGTGTTTTGTGTACCGGGGAAAGAACTATTTTTTTCTTCTGCTCTAAAAGCGACACCTAGTGGAAAATAATACATTTGCATTGTCATTCAGATCATGATGATCAAGTTTTTCTCAGGTCTGTGCACACAAGTAGTGAACGGGCAATATGCTAATGTTTCATATTGAGGTCAACATGACATGGCTTGGGAGCGGTACATTTTCTCAAAGTCGCCGGCCAGTATCCATTACCTGGTCTCATAGCATAAATATATGCACTTTTTACATATAAAGTACATATAATAATTTTCACACACTTACTTGAAGAATTTCATGTTATGACTTTAAAACAATATTAATATGCTGGGACATGGCTGCCTTTTGCATACAATGAACCGGGTCCAAAACACGAGGGTGAGTCGATATTGGCTGTTAAATAAACCATAAACTACATAATCTGTCTCAACTTGTACATACTGCTTACCTTCAATAGCAAAGGGCTTTCCAACTGTCAGCAGCTTGCAGTCAGCATCAATGGACACCTCATAGTCCAGCAGGGCTTTGTCCATGATAAAAGCATCAAGTTGAGGCGGATCTGTCCTTCACAACATAAAAAGAGGGGGGCTACAAAACTACACACACAAGCAGGCACACACACACTCGCTCTCATTAAACATGCACAGTATGATTTTCATAAGTCAGATTTTTCATCTCAAATGGAACACAGACATCATTTGTCTGAGCTAAATGTTCATAAACTGCAGCGGGGGCCATAAATCAGCAGCTACGCTAAACTAGATGCAAGCTGAATAGAGCCCAAAAAGGACTTTTAATGGATAGCGACACCTTAAGGGCAGCGGCCCACCCTTACTTAATTTAATGATAATAAAAGACGTCATTTATCAAAAAGTTCAGCCAGCAGCAAATTCGAAGTTAAACAAATTCAGCAGCACAACTTGTGGTCGATAAGAACAGTTCTTTTCCGCATATTTTTTGTCAGTACAAATAAAAAAAAAGGAACTATTAACATTTTGCCACTAGTAGTTTCACGAGTTTACACTTCCTCATAATGCGAATAGAAAAGCGTGTTTGGTGTGCTGTACAGGGGAGCGAGCCGGGAGCTCGGCGGACTCTGAGCCCTAGTAGTTTTAACACTTGTGAGGGCAACCTCGCATTGCCCCCCCCTCGGAGGAAGGTGAAAACCAATGGCGGAGAAGGGGTGGTGGCAGGATGCCAAATCGAGCTTATTTAAGGCGGAGACGCAAGGTTCCGATTGGGTGCACGGATAATAGGCTGACTGAGGAATGCGAAGCCAGCCGTGGCTAATTATTCATACGTGCTTCTCCCGAAATTTAACAAATAAAAAAAATAAATGATAAAGTCTGGATCTGGAGTACAAACATGACTGCATAGAAACAGCATGAAAAGGCAAGAAAAAAAAAGTTAATTTTAGAAATGAATTGCTTTGCTGCTTCTTTGCGATACATATGGTCACTGATACCTCTGATCCTCTTCTCAAAATTAAAAAAAGGATTAAAGTGTTTTCAGCCAATTCAAATACTTCATGGATCTTTGACTCTTTTGAAGACGTTTGTCTCTTTTAAGTTCCCTTCCAATTACATTCTGAATGATACATCCAAAAAATTAAATGAAGCAACTTCTATGCCATGATTTCAGGCTTAATTCTGCCATCTGTCATACAGACTCAAAACTTTACTAAGGAATTATTGAAGGAAGTGAGATGCGACGACTCTCGAAACGTTCATATTTTCTGCTCTCCTTCTAAATTCATCTCTGGTGTGAGTCCAGCCAAAAAGAGAAGAATAAAAACCCAGTTATGTGGTTCACTTTCATTGAAAAGAAACTTGTTAATTAGGCTTTAGATAAAAATCACACAGGATTTTTTTAAATTCTCCTCCTCATCCCCTTTTTCTGTCCCAGCTCTCGTCTTGATATAGCCCAAAAATAAAACAATATTGAAATGACAGACTGTGGCACTGCAGCTGGCAGAAAAAACAACAAACGGCGCGCCTGGCAAGCAGCAGTGAGCGGGAATCTTAGCACATATGCGCTGAGAGAAAAACTGCTTCAGGCAAACACCTCATTTTAATGACAGCGTTATTCAAAAAATTGAATTCATTTGGCCGAGATATTGACACCGGGAGTATTGTACACCAGCGAGTCACTAAGGGAGACTGTTAGAGAAAAGATTCAGCATTCGCATTTGCATTGTAATGAACAGGGTGCAACTGCTGTTCCCTTTCGTACGGTCTCTCCGACGTCACGTCGGGAGCCGACGAATAGGAATCTCGCTTCGAGATGGCAAA
>JAUCMS010000012.1:9994814-10024092 GCA_032357445.1 Enteromius radiatus | reverse complement strand
TTAAATGTCCTAAATTAGCAAAGGTCTAGTCCTGGCTTAATCTAATTCCTATCCGGGAAACCGGCCCTTAAAGTTTATTTTCCTTATTTAATAATGTCAAATAACAGCATTCAGCGTTTTGTTTAATATCTCAAAATATTATTTATGCATTTGTAACTGCAGGATAAATGCATTCATGTTCTGAAGTAAACAAAACATCTAAAATGTGCTTCTGTGTTTCCTCTGCATTGCAAAGATAAGTTCTATTGATATTGATTTTATTTGCTTGGAACAGCCCAAATATCTTATTATAATATCACTGTGAATTAGCATAGAGCCTGCAATTAAGCACTTTTACAATTTGCTGTGGCTCTCTATACTGTATATATCTATACTGTGGCTCTCCAGGAATTGAGTTTGGCACCCCTGGGCTAAGCTACAGTATATGGCTATGACCTAAGATAAATGCACTTGAGACCAAACACAACTATTTAGAGTTTGGTGATGTCTGTCCACATTCCAACAATCATAGGTTACGAAATATAAGATTTGGTGCTTTTCCTTTCTTTCTTTAGAACTCATCAACTGAGACTTATTTAAAAAAAAAAAAAAAAAAAACTTCCCATTTTGTGAAGCGTGCAGGACACGGACAGATTGAGAC
Source organism: Enteromius radiatus (assembly GCA_032357445.1). NCBI lineage: Eukaryota > Metazoa > Chordata > Actinopteri > Cypriniformes > Cyprinidae > Enteromius > Enteromius radiatus. The sequence goes on along the minus strand of JAUCMS010000012.1, from coordinate 10,023,452 downwards.
AATGACTTTTTCCTTTGTCTCTTTTCTTAAAATTATCTTTCTCGGATTGAGCGCGCTCATCCCTCAATGCCAGCACTGACATTCTGGGAGATAAAAGAGATTTAATGGAAGATTCCACACCTTTTTCTCCCTCTCCTTTCTTTTTTTTTTAAACGGAATGACTATGCTGAAGTGTAAATCCTTTGATATTCCCACAGACGCTGAACACAGGGGTTCAAAGACAGAAGGGCAAAAGAAAAAAAAAAAAGTAATAGAGACTTAAAGCCCCGAACGCAAATACTGGATCCACAGAAAGCCGCAAACACAGCAGAGAAGAATAAAGAGTTTTGCTGGATTATAGATGAGGTGTGCGTGTGTGTGTTTGTTTGTTTGTGTGTTGTTATGGATTATGATAAGTGTTTTGGAAATCTCAGTCAAGATGACATGAAGTGAAGAGAAAACATTTTAAGTCGTTACACCAAACAAAAAAACCATCAAGACAAAAAAACCAACTAAAAAGCATATCTAAAATCATTCATAACATTCAAACAATTGTTTTAAGACATGCTACTTTTCGAGATGTCAAGTTTTGGCATAAATCTAAGCCAGCACTACATGTATGCAGAATGTATTGAAGAAATGAATTCAGTACTAATAAAACAATCAAAACTATATGTAGTATGCAGTACGTCTTCAATGCTTCTTAAAATGTGTTGTTAACTTTGCACCATGCAGGAATGTATTCAGATGTCTTGGAAAAATAAAAACAAAAATGAAAGCAAATAATACATAATAAATATTAGACAAATACTACATATTATTTAAATATTACATTATTATTACATTTTATACTAAAACATAAAACTATAAAAAATAAACAATGAAAATTCTTAATTTTACCCATTTAATAAAATTCACTTCAGTCAACATAACTAAATAAATAAAAACTGCCTCCAGTAAAATTAGTTTACTTTCCTTCATGTTATTCCAAATCTCTATTTTTTTTTCCTTCTGAATATAAATGAATATATTTTAAAGAAACTCAGTAACAGTAGCTAGTTTTTTTTTTCGCCATGTTTTTAAACGTATGGATACCATCAGCTGTTTTGTTGAAATCTCATTTACCTCAACACCGCCCGATCACATCTCTTCTTACTCATCTGAGGAAATGTTTAATCTTAATTAATCCACTTTCTAGACATTAACGATTAAACGGGTGAAAACAGCAGCCACGCTAGGCCAATCAGAGCCAATTAACAACAAACTAATATTTGACCCAAGGACCTGGAAAGATAAAGAGACAGCCAGAGCCAGCTTCCCAAAAAAACAATCTTACGCTACAGCGCTCTCCGTCAGTGATGCTGCTAATTCAAGGTGAAGGTTAATGATCACAGAAGTTTAGGGAAACATGTTGTCATTGAAGTGTGTTAATGTGCTTGAGTGGACAAACAGTTTTACAAGACAGGAGACCACACTGTTTGAACAGGAAAACATATATACTGTATCCCAAAGGCTCATGCCTGCTCATGTTCATATATTTTATATTATTCTGTAAGGGTTTATCTGTCATGTTTTTTTTTCTCAATTACAAACATGTTTTTAGTAAAATACAAACCTTTGTGTTGATTTTCAGCTGTCAAAACAAATAAGTCTATGAAAATAGGAGTGCCCATGACAAAGAAAAGGAATAAGTCTTTTCTCACAAATACAGAACAGTGAAGGCAAGGCAGAGTTGGAGTACACAGGCAAATGTCGTGGCAACCAGCAAACAATCACAAATGAAGAGACAGTCCAGTGATCAAAAACCAGGATTAGGGCACGGAAAGAACGCTCAGTAACGACAGTGGAAACAAATCAAGGTTAGTGACATCTCAGAGGGTCGTGCAACCACTGGCGGAAGCTCCGTGGTTGGAGCTGAACGAACCGAGGGTATTCGTGCCCAATCGAGAGGTTGTGCAGCCACCAGCGGAACCTCTGGAGAATCTACGGCCTTAACCGACATCTCTTGAGGTGGTGCAGCCACTGGCAGAACCTCTGGGGACACTACAGCATCAGCCAACGTGTGAAAGTGAGTCCCAGGGAGGTGAGGTGAAGTGAGGGCCTTCTAGTGGAGCTCTTTCTAATATAGGGATCAATTTAACATGCATCATATTATTAAAACATTGGCTGTTTATTAGTACTTATAAAGCATATCATGAGTCATGGTTGTGGAAATGATAGACTTGAACAAGGCGTAAACAAACAGCTTCTCGTTAATCAAGAACACAAGACATAAAAACAACATTGACATAACCTTGAGGACTTTTAAACACTGGGAAACACTCAAGGAGAACTAAAAACAATTAATAAGCAGCATATTGGGAGTTTATTGAGGCAATGGTTTGTTATCAGTAAGAATTAGATCTTAAAAAAAGTGACCATAATTTTATGTCTTCATTTCTTTTCTACAATGACACTGAAAACACTGGCATGAGCTTCTCGTGTGTAAAAGAACACGGTGCCGAGCTTTACTCTGAATCACACAGCACATATATTTATTCAATTAAATCTCAGTTTTAAAAAATGCAGCCCTAATTTTAAGAGACCTATTGACCTTGACACACAGTTTTAAGGTTCTGCGGGGGTCCTTTATGATGTCATTTCCAGTTTCGTTTTTTTAACTAATGAGGATTTATTCTTTTGCCTGACATCAAGGCAGTTGTATCACCCTGACACATCTGACTTTACACCACCGGTGTCGTTCTTTGCAGTGTTTTCTTAGCTTCCGCAATGAGTGTGCGCAGCCAATGTCACTACTGACACTGTGATTGATGAGACCAAAGATCAACCCCTGCAGCCCAACGCTTCATTAGACAAAAGGGGAATCAATCACGACAGACGCAAACCCTGTACCACAGTGGAATGAGAAAGAACCATGTCAAAATCTGATGTAAAGTTTGTCTTAATCAAAGTTCAGTTCAAAGAGGTGAATGATGATTCTGACTTGTGGAGAATAAAAAATTCATTGATTAGTGAAGAAATCTGCCAGAATGCATGAGCTTTAGATATATTGCATTTGCTCTCATCACTGGTACGGCCTTGACTTGCGTCAGGTTGTGTAGAGGGGAAATAACAAGCGTTCAGTGGACAAGCTGCGCTGCTTCAGCGTTGATAACAATAGTAGCATGTTCGGCTGTTATCAGACACTGAGGGAGTAAAATTAATTATGTTGTTAGCTTTTGGCAACAACCAAATCAAGAAAACATGTCAAATGTATTATCACATATGTAAACTGACAAATGATGCTAAAAGAACAGAGATTGAGACGGAATTTCATTCCTGCTTAATGAACACGGAACAAAATAGGACCAAAAACTGATCAAAAATTCAGTTACTTTATACTATAGAAATGCCCCAAAATGTTTTATTATTTGCAAGAAAAATTACATTAATTTATCAAATATATATATGTGTGTGTGTATGCAGTGTATATATATATATATATATATATATAAAATGATTAAATATTTGATCACAATGTATAGGACACTAACTCATTGGAATATTTGCATCATACTGTATGTGCATGCAAAATGTTACATTTATTTATGAATGATTACATATTTGGTCATATTTTTATCCTAAAAATGTTTTGTATCACAATGGCGTTACAAAGCATTTCTGTTAAATATGTTAAAAATCCTGATTTTTATTTTACTTTCTTTATTTTTACCATAGAATAAACAAAATGTAATATCCATTATATTAATTGTTTTCCAAACGGATAATAATCAGAAATGTTTCTTACAATAGAAAACATTTAATTTAAATTGCTCTAATATTTCATAATGTAACTGTTTTTACTGCATGTTTGATCAAATGAATTTAGCCCGAGACTTCTTTCAGAAACATTAAACTCTTACTTAAATATTATTATATAATAATTACTCAATACAACAATGGAGAAAGGAATAAAAAGGGAAAAAATCATTTATGTTAGATAGTTTATCTAGCATACGGTATCTAATAACTCTCACAAGACTGAGAGATCAATGTGCATCACAAACATATGCAGAAGATAAAAGCAAACCAGACCTAGAAAAGCCTCCATTGTCAGATGATCCAGTTGGTCGACATGAAAAGAGCTTCTGCTTCAGAATAAATGAATTATTGAAAGAAGTTATGAATGAATTCCAGGTAGAAAAAAAACTGCAAATGCTTAGTACATTCTTAATATAGCTCAAGTGAGGATTTGACTTCATTTACATTTATTTCTTCTTAGCTGAATGCTTTCTTCCTGCGGCAGACTTAACAGTTTGAGAGGTCATTTTATCATCTGCGCTAAAGGTTTAGGCATCGAGATGGAGGCGTTCTGTAATATCTGGAGGAAACTGTCCATTAGTTTGCACACTGATCTCGTGGCAGTTGTTCGGCTGGCACAGACCCCCTTAGAAATATAAATATAAGAAAAGATCAAAAATATAAGAGTGCAGAAATATAACTGTATGAAAGGCAGCAGGAGGGTCAGTGAGAAGTCAGCTGGACTGTAATAAAGAGAACTAAAGAGCAAATTGGGAGCTATTTGTAGTAAGGACTGGATTTTCTTGGCTCCAGCTTTGTGTTAATAATAACCCCTGTTTAAATGAGATGTGTCTGTGTTCACCATCATTATGTGGACTCCTAAGGATATAGCCGTGGTTTCCGGAGAACTGCCGGCTCTGATGTGCTTTCATTATCATTGCTGTTGGGCCCTTGAGTAATCCTGCTGCAACACGCCACTGTCTGTTTCCCTCGACCTCTCGCTTTTGGTCAAGGTACAGTGGTCTTTCCCAAGAGCTTAAAGAATAAGAACACCAGATTTAGGGTCCAAAGACCCTTTTATTAGACTCAGAACTGGAGCTTGTACTGAGTGACTTGTAAAGGATATTTAATGGTAAATAAGAGCAGCTATGTTTAGAGTGTAAAGAAAATAGTAAATAAATACATTTCTAAATGTTCTTTAATATGGCCCTGTTCAACACAACAATAAAATAAAAAAACTAACTTTGCTTTAGTTAGAAAAAATGCTTTCATGTAGAACGTCAACATTTCTTGAAAAAATGATTTTATATAATAATACTATTTATGAGCAATTTGAAGGTGATTTCAGTTACATTGTTCTGCCATTAGATGACGACAAGAAATGAACAGTTGTAAAAACTCAAGATCAAGGCTGTATATCGGCACAGCTGTATGTAATCACAGCATGCCTACAAGAGTGCTACAAGAGTGATTATTGCATTTATCCAACAATTCGTCATCTTTTGTCACCGTCTAATGACAGAACAATGTAACTGAAACCATCATCACAAACACACACACACCTTTTCCCAATGCTAAATACTATTATTACATATGACTATTTACATAAAAGTTTATTTATTGAATAAACTTATTGAAAAATAGGTTGCAAGGCAATTCAGTCAAAAGTACAAAGGCAGCACTCTGGCATTAATGTTACATAAAGTACAGCAGATTTTGCCCTCAGCCAGAACTATTTGCTCTGGAACAAATAATAAATGAATGAGACCAAAGACTGCCTGTCTTTACCCAAAACTAATTATATGTCATGTTTAACCACTATAGAGACATCAGAGTCAGTGGAAGACTCCAGAAGATCTGGCCGAGGGGAGGAGCTGCTCTCGGAGGGGTTATGAACATTGAATGGCCGTTTATGTCCTGGAACTTACAGCTCCCAAAACATTGAAACAAATTTACAAACAGACATTGAGTCTCATTCACTAAAAACTAACGTTTTCACGAATAAATCATGATTCACCAAAACTTTCGTGCTAAAATTTATTTCAAATGTACAAAAATATTTTATACCACGCAATAATCATATACACCCCCTACATATAATTAGATATGTTATTTACAGGGTGGGTGGAAAGTACCAAGACATTAAAAATGGGTAATACAGTATAAATAAGGTTCAATGATATAATATATATATACATTATTAGATGGCCAAACAACAATCACCTGATCTATCCTTAAATAAATAGTGATTATTGTGTACTGCTTTGTGTTTGGAGGCATGACACACTTGGTACGAATGGCTGTTCAGTTGACGCCAGTGGATACACCTTTAAATAGTATATTTTTCTGGCTTCAACTTCAGTTCAACAGCCAAACCTCATGTTCATTAAAATTATTCGGTGCCATTCGTCTTTCTCTGGACAAATGCCGCTTTGCGGAAAGCCCTTATATGGAGCCTTTTTGGGTGTATGTTATGCTCCAAACTCACAAACAGAAGAATGAATTGAAGAACAAGCTCATGTGTACGCACGTGTCGTGGATTAGGTGGAAAGTTCAAACGTGCGTATAAATACAAAAAACAAACGCAATAAATGAGACCCATTATCTTTATTAAGAAACCTCATATTTGAAATCTAAACAAATACTTGCCTTACAAAACTCTAAAAAGTAAATATTATGACGCAAAAATGATGTTTGCAAACTAATTTTGGGAGGAGCACACACAGGTAATTATCAGCCCGCTCTTCTCTCCTCCTGAATCATCTTATTATTTCATCATCCTATCAGAGCAAGAGATACTTCCTATAAATAGCACAAGCCCCTTTTCCTCAGTATCTCAATCTAAGCATCCCCAAACTCGCGCCGCCTTTATTAATTACCAGTAAGTTCGAACTCGTGAAATGGTATTATTTAAAATTCTAGTGGATCTGGGCATCCACCTTGACACTTGCTGTGAGAAATACTGTATGTGGAATGTTAAAAATGATGAAATTGCTGAATCGTATCGAATATTGTACTGCTAGAAACTTTCATTCAGCAATACCACACCAAACCGAACAAAAGCAATGGTAAAACGTCTATGCTGCCACAAAAAAAAGAAAAAAAAAAGTTGTGAACATCAATAATAATTAGAATTTTTACACCAAATTTCTGAAGGATCATGTGACACTGAAGACTGGAGTAAACTGCTGCTAAAAATCCAGCTTTGCTTCACAGGAATGTTACAAAATGTATTAAACAGGTATTTTAAACGGTAAGAACACTTCACCATATTACTGTTTTTTGATTACACGAACACACAGATTTCACAGCTTCCTCCCCATTAGAAAATAATGGTTTATTTTATTTAACAAATCAATCAATCTTTAAGCTCATAACAAATATATTTTTAAAAAGAGGTATTATGGATTGATGCATTACAACTTAAAATGTTTAATTGTGAGCATGTCTGTCACTAACAAACTTGTATCACTTTAGAAAAGCGAACATATATTCACTATTAATTAAGAGTTTCCTTCAGTAAACAGCTAATTTGCTGCTTATTAAAAATGAGTAAGGGAGTTGTTAAGTTTAGGAATGTATAGAATTAATTAAACTTACAAAATGGGGCATTAATATGAGCTTTATAAGTACTAATGAACAGTCAATATGCTAGTATGCTAATCATAGTTAGCAAATAGTTAATAGTGAAAGTTGGTCTTTAAAATAAACGTTACAGACAAACACTTATTTGCACATATAAACACACTGATCATGTATTTTATGTTGGTCACGACCCTGTAGTTTTTGGCCTGAAAATGGAAAACATGATCTGTTTAATCAGGTTTAATCACTCATCTTTTAATCATTCAAGCTGGCATGTGTATCAGAGGATGCCAATTTGCCAAATATTTTGTGATTAGCCTAGCCAGTTTATTCTGTAATATCTAATGGCTTTGTTGGTGAATCTGCTGTTTACCTAATTAGCTTTGCAATGAGAAGAAGACTTCAGCAAAATATGCTTGAATAAAGCCTGCGGTCTGGTGAGGAGAGCTAAAAAAGACTCATAGCCATGAACCCTCCATTAAAAACCACAACAAACTGTTATAAAGCAATAAACAAACTGTTGTAGCGCCACAGAGCGTAACTCACAATAAACATCTCACTGCTGAATGGCTCCATCTTCTAAATTAGAAGTTATATATCGCATTATACAGTACACACAGTACTATAGCACACCCAATTGCACCATATCGTACTACACAGACTGAAGTGAGCACACAAAAAAAAGAAAAACACTTTGACTGTGTAACGCAGCGGACGGAGACAGGAGGTAAAAGGTAAGTATGTTTATTAACAGGTATCGTTCTTCGTCAACACAGGAATAACAGGTAAGGAAACTCATTCGTAGAACTTATAGTCTTCATATGAATAACAACTTAGGAATAACTCTTTGTCTTTATCTTTGTCTTCGCAGGAGAATCATCAAAGTGGAAGGAGCAGGAGAAGAATGGAGTCTTCAGCCACGCACACACCACATACACACCGGAGCAGTATGGAACCAGGAATACTCAGGAGACGCTGGAGATAGTAGGTAGAAACTGCAATGAGGTGAGTAACAGAGGTTAGTATTAGAAGGCATAGGAGTAAGTCCGCTGTAGAAGTTACGAGCTTGGACCCCGAACTGTGGAGTAACTGTGGCTTATATGGGGTGAGTTGATAAGCTTCAGGTGGCAGAGTCAGGTGTGAGCGATTAGCCTGAGTTAGAGCAGAGGGAGAGAGGGTGGAGTCCAGCCTAGGTGTAACAGACTGGGTTTTCTCAGAGCTGAGTTTGTCCTCGGCTTGCTCCGTCATTTAGTCGAGGTGATAGGTGCAGGCTTAATTAAAAATTTTTAGGTCTTTTCCATTTAAGTTCAAGACTTTCTGCCTCATTGCAGTTGCTAAGTCACATCCTTAATATCTAGCTTGCTTTAAAAGAACATTCTAGATTTAAAGTCAAACTGTGTTAGTTTTTTTTAAATACATGACTATATATATATATATATATATATTACTAAGTATAGTAAGTACAGTAACATTTTCTATACTTTAATAAACTACAACTATAATACACCAGCATTGGTTTTATATGTGACTATTGATTGTATCATCAATAGACAGCTAAACTTGTGGTATTATTTTTTATTACCACAAAAACATTTTTTTTATTTACATAAATACGTAAATAAATAAGGAGTTACAATGAAGTATTACAAAGGAAATATGGCCAAAAAAACAACAACAACAAAATATTTGCACACATCCCGATTTGGCAAGTTCGATGTGTCCCTAGGTCAACATAGTTTGTGGTCAAACGTGCAAAAATATAGTCTAGACCATATCTGTACACCTAAACCTAATCTTACCCGTGCGTAATGCCTGAAATTTTACATTTTCAGATTTAATGATAGATGACTGACACAGCTGTACAAGCACCAAACACTGATTGTAAGCCTAAACTTAAAAAAAAAAAAATCTGTAAACTGTTTTTTAAAATCTGATTTGTTAATCACAGTGTTGTTCCAGGGTCGACAAAGATGTTGATCCAGAGACATGTTGCACTTGGTAAAATCAGGTTAGTGATATAATGCATACATGCATACTGTAAATATAGGCATTAGCATGATGGGAAAAAAATAGATGGAATTCTTGTAATTTAGTGCTTGTGTGAATGGACGCAATGTTTCATTGGGCGCACGCACCTGGATCTAACACTGGTCTGTGTTTGTTTAGCGGTCTGGTTAGTGCCGCCGGCTACAAACACGTAATGCACGTTTAAAAATCAAACAGAGGCATGAGTGTTTTTATATCACTGTATTTCTGAAGGAAGACTTTAGAGTCTTTAGAAAATGTCATTTTCATTTCATCTTGCAAATAAGGCAGCGTTTGTAAGCTCAGTGCTGCCTGGTCTACAGCCGTTACCGGGGAAACCACTTGTTTCTCGAGCTTAAAGCACCTCCTGCTGGCAAAGAATGAGTTTGCATTTTTAATAAATCTGTCTGATTTACGCAGTGAACATATTTTGCTTGTTATCAAAAACATAATGTAGCTACTCTAGAAGGACTTAGCTGTTGTTATTGATTCTATTTGGATGTCTACCGGAAGTTACGTTATGGCCACAAAAGCACACATGCTCAGTAACGTTTGATTATGTTGCTGTTGTTGAAACCGTCTATAGAATAAACCACCACCAACAACAAAAAAAGTAAAACAGCAATACTGTGAAATACTATTACAATTAGAATGACTTAAAGCTTCATTTTTGCAGCCAGTGTCACAGAAATCACTCTAATATGCTGATTTAGTGAAAAAACAACAATTATTTTTTGCAAATTGGAGATTAATATTTTTTTGTGGATGATACATTTTAAAATAACTTCAGTGATTAGAAAGTTCAAAAGAACAGAATTTATTTAAAATAGTTGTATTTCTTTTCTATATAACTCCAAACATTTTTGTAGCATTTTTCATTCCCCCGGGAAACTTATTATTATTATTTCCATCACCAGTACCTCACAAAAGTTTTCTGACATTTCTGGAGTCAGTCAGTGTAAGTCTTTTGAGGGAGGGCAAAAGTTTTAGTTTACATTTTATAGAATTTTACAGTTACAGTTTTCATGCATCATTACACCACAAATGCTTTTGCAGAAGCTCAACTTGCATCTACTGTAACTATTGCAGTCCTGAAAATAAAGTATTATTTTAGTGGCAGGTATGATATAACAGTGGCATTTTATAATTCATCATACGTCACATTTCTAAGGGGTTCCTTGTCAGCTGTATACCTTTGTCTGGTGTCCACCCCTGCTGCTGCATCGGTCAGTGAGAAGTGGCTGGTTTGAAATGCTCGTCACAAGCATCTGTCATCAGCCTCTTTATCCTGACAGTCTATTACAGCAACTGGGTCAGAGCTGCCCCAGTTTAGCACAGCCTCTGTCAAGACCCCTGGCAGACGACAGCCGAAGGCACGCGGGCGATCCAGACTTCGATGCATCAGAACAGAAGCTCAGACCGAGTGTTGTTCAAAAAAATGGCGGTCACGACCCAAACAGCAGGAGCACAACATGACAAAGAATTGGCTAATATCAGAGCGCTGTGTTGGGAGACGAGGCTTTGGCAGGCTCCTCTGCCCTGCCAGAATCCAACCAGGCTCTCGCCTGCCAAAAGATAGTTTGCAGTCAGAGTGAAAAACAAAGGATTAGTTATAAAGGAGGGCAAAAATGCAGAGCCCATCTCACGCTCCAACCTGCCAAAGCCTACTCAGCGGAACTCATTCATAGAGAGAGCAGAAGAGTAGATGAATAAGAAACAGAATCAGTGAGTAATGGAGTAGATGAACAGAGAAGAAGAGGATACGAGGAATAAGGCTCAGAACAGAACAAAATAAAAAATTACTAAATTCAAAGCAGTCGTAGCTTGTGGTTACAGATTAAGGATTAATATGCGGCTTCGATCCTAAGAAAGAGGCCGGCAGCTCTTTCATGCATTCTTCTTCTTCTATTTAAATCAACACTAAGTCTCAATTTTAAAAATAAATAAAGTAAAAATTAAACAGAAAGCTGACCAAAAAAGTGGTTTATGACTGTGCAAGCTTTGAGGGTGTTGATGGATGGAAGCGATCTACTCCATGTCGTTTTGATCCTCATTTTGAATCCAAACGTACATGTGGTCTTTATCACAAACGTATGTTTTTTTTAGCCGATGACTGGAAAAATCATGAACTTCCTTTTTATTATTTTGTACTGTTCTCTGATATCCACTGAACAGATGATTTTCTGTGCTGTTTTGTAGTGATCACCTAATAAGAAACAGGTTACACTTGTACGGTATGACATTACTGTCAGATCCAATATAATCAACTCCCAACTCGTCACATATTGAAGCTTGGTCAGGACCCCTTGGCATCACTTTTTTTACACTCAAGGTACCTTTTCAGAGCATCACTTTTCAACATGCAGGAGTCCTCTATTGTTTTCAGTTTCTTGTCTTAACCTAATGGTTTGCAAGCATTTGCAAAAAATAGAAATAACCCCACCCCAACTATAAACCTACCCTCTTCTGAACACTATAAAACACGTAACAGGCAAATATAAGAGCAGTCAAAGGTATTTATTCCAAAAAGCTGTATAAAAGCATTACAAAAAAGTCATGTTTCATTTCAAGTCTTCTGAAGCAATACGATATCTTTATGTAAAGAAAGTAAAACATAAGGTTTTAATCACTGAAAATTATCCCGCTCCGTTAACTGATGTAAGGTGTACACAGCAGTACACAGAGAGAGCGGAAATGGCGAAATTTAAACATTGGAGGCCATTTATCCTTGCACTCAAGTCTCATTCTGTGTTTAATTATCTGGATGGTGCAGTGAACCCAGACTTTCACCGTTTGGGACTTTCACAATATGTACAAAACTGTGATTGTAGTTATATCCACCACAGCTGAACGCGCAATATTTTTATTTGCACAAGTGATACAAAAAACATCCCGCAAGTAGTCTGAGCGAGTAACACAGTGCGCATATTCTGGTGGGAGCACACTAGACGTAACTGAATGGAATTATGGTGTTCTTCTGTAGTCTGACAAGCAATGCTTTGTTTATAGACTATTTGTCGGTGGCTGTTTTTATCGATCGTTTTGTGTCGATAAATTATAAAAGAGTAAATCCTGTAGTAATGTGTAGTGATTTAGCGCATAATACCCCCCAGTTATTACAAAAAGAGGGCTTCCTCTTTTTTGAGTTATAGCATAAGTGTCATATTTAAAGCAATGAAGGTGAAAAATGGTGCTGAAGGGGTCAAAACCAAGCGGCGATGTTTGACGAGTTGAAAGTGAATTCTCAAATTCTGCCTTGTTTGTAAATCAATCTGTTGTAAAATGAAGTGAACAAAGGACCAAGTTTTTCCCATCTGGGCCAACACTATGTTGCTGTCAGGGACTGGAGGCAGTCTGTAATTTCATTCACTCTTTCTAGGCAATGCAAAGAGTGTTTTTGCACAGCATCTTTTTTTCTTCACAGCCATCTTTAGGTTCTCCATCTCGTTGTTTACACAGCATGCATGAATCGGTAGATGGGGCTAAACAGGCAACGATGCAGAAGCAGGTGTTTATCTTCTGCAGAGGTGGTATTTATCCAAACTATTATGTCATAAAGTGCCACATTCCACAAGCTGTCGTTTTGGCAGATTGGCTTCAATATAAGCTATTTTTAATGTTTTTTTTTTATAGCACAATGACCTCACATATTTTGATTTCTCAGACCCCTTTAACTTTCAGGGAAAGAGTTAAAGTCAATATGGTCCAGTGTTGTTTTGATTTGCAAGGACTTCTTTTGGGTGAAAGAAAGTACCATTTTGGAACAACATGTGGGTGAGAAAACAACAACAGAATGTTCCTTTCTGGTTGAATTAATTTAGAAAATGCAAGTGTTTATTTAAAGTACATATTAATGCATTCACTAAGAGAGACACTTGCTTTTATTGTAATTGTTACTCAGTTACCAGAATTTAAGCTACTAGCCCATCTGAGTATTGTAAATCACTGCTTCAATTACAGGCTAAATAGCTATCACCGATAAACATTTACTCTGTCATGGCCAGACACTTAAAATTGATTCTGAGCAAAAAGAAGCACTGTGGTGGATAAACGCTTCTCTTGCTCTTGGGTCTTTAAGGATATTATCAAGAATAAGTATTCCGCTTGCAGATAGCAGTGGGTAAGCAGCCAAATTAAGGATTTTTTTTTCTCTTATTTATCACATACAGGTAGGTAGTATATCATGGTCATTGGAAACCACTTTAACGGCTGAAGTGAACCCAATTTAAACCCCAAGAAATGTCAAGTCAGCCGTGAGCAGGTAAGAAAGCAGCTTAAAAAACAAACAAACATGATGCTGATTACCACAAAATGGCAATTTTGTTATTTTTTTAAATGAAAAAAGGTAAAATTATTAATGCTTGTGTGAAAAAGAATCACTTACTTAACCCTGAATCTTCACAACTGAACAGATTTCTTCATGTTAAAGTTTTAAATTAAATTCAAATTAAGCTTCACATTTCTGCTTTCAATGACTACAAAAATGTAATAGTTTTTATCTGAATGATACGATTAAGTGACACGTAACACTCTTTTGTGCATCAAGCTGTCCTAAAATTAAATATGAAAATAAATTCATGAATTCATGTTATTGTTTGTTTTTCTGTAGTGTCTATTGTGAAATTTTGCATTTTGTTATATAGAATTGAAAATCTGGTGATCTATGTGGTAATAATTCAAGTTTTCATATTTATATGTCACAAAATTGTACAGATTAACTTCAACTTAAAGTGTTGATTTTTGCACCTTTACAATAAAACAAAGACAAGTTTTTTTGTGGTAATCAAGATTAGTGACATTTGTGACAAAACTAAAGTTTTATTGTAACGTACATCCGATTAACAACAACAACAACAACAAAAAGTCTATAGGGTTCTATCCATGGATTGTCAATTTTCTTTTGAGATGTGGCCAATGCAATAAAAATAAATGCAAGCTTGCAATCAACTGCAATAAAGGAACAGCTTTAAGGCTTTAAACGATCAGAGAAGATGGCATTCATCACCAGAGAGAAGTCTGTCATTTCAGGGTATATTTATACAACAGCGACATACTAAAACCAGAAACCTTTTTCCCTACAGATGAAAAATTATCCCTATTCCCACAGATCCAAAGTTAAGCCAAACATTTAACAAGCATATGCTTTAACATAGATTCATGCTAATTCGCACATGTGTTAGGGGAGTTAAAGGAAATCGCTGTTAAACTGGCCCTTTGGGTTCCCTCATATTGCCAATATTTGGTTAGTACAGGCCAGAACATTCCCACAGAGGCCACGCTGTCACCTCCAAACGTCAAGGGTGAAAATCTCCCAGAGAAGTCTCGTACCCAGGAGGCAATGCTGCCTATCACTGTCTCACACCTGTGCACTGTTATAACTTATCTCTCTACGCCTCTACAGCCTTCTTTTCTGGGACTCCTTCAATTTTTTACTTATCAAGTCACTGCTCATCAAGTCTGCCTCGCTCTGACACAGCGAGCGGTCGCCACAGATCCAGACAGTAGACAGAGCATCAGGTAGAGGGGAATTACATAGCCGCTATGGTGTGAGGATGTCAAGGGCACGGCTGTAATTCGAAGGCCGGTCTGGGACCGTAACAGCAACATGTCTCAGTTTCTGATGTTAAATGTGTTTCTATTTAATGCGGAGTATTTAATTAATGGGTGTTAATGGAAGTCTAATATCAGTTACTCACACGTCATTCTAAACAATGCTATTCTGTCTCATGTGGAAGACAAAAGATATATTATCTATGTTACGACAAAATGGCAAACTCCAGGGCGGAGCAGCTGACACAGACGCCCTCCTGGGCGGAGCCGGACGACACCAGGGTGGATCAGGCAGGACTGTAGAAAGGAGCACAGAGAGGTGAACAACAGCCTCAGTGGCCGTGACAGGGTAGGGATTTAACGATGACCTGCCATGGCCATGGCAGAGTAGGATGGGACGGGACAGGACTTCAAAAACAGCCTCCTTGGCTGTGACTAGGCATGACTAGAGGACCCCGTGTTAGTCATAGCAGGGCAAGGGGCAAGGGGATGGCCCTTATTGCCGTGGAAGGGCAGGACGAGGACTCAAAAACAGCCTCCATTGCTCACCGGATCAAAACAAGACTTTGCGCCTTCCTGGAGTCTGAGCATGGCTTTTAAAGGGGCGGTAACGAGCAACACCTGGGCACGTGATCAGTCCCAGGTATGGGGTGTTATGGGAAATGGAGTCCGTGAGTGTGGTCCTGAATATCGTGACAGTAATAATGCAGTGCACAAAGAGTCTGACAGCAGCCAGTGCTCCACACAGAGATCTGATCTGATCATCATCCAGTCTGTCTGGAATGACATGAAGTAACAGAACAAACTGAAACAGACTAAATCCAGAAGAACTGTGGCAACGTCTCTAAGATGCTTCAAAAAACCTAGCTGCAAAGCTACAGTAGTGTTCAAAGTTTTAGACACACTTAGACAATGCTGTAAAATGAGGATGCTTTCAAATATAATGCCATAAATAGATTTAAAACTTTTTTTTTTTTTTGCACAGACTTTTGCACAGTACTGTATATTACATTTTTGTTGGTCGAAACCCAGAAAGGAGTTTGGTTGATTGTGTTGAAGTCAATGAGTTTTGGATAAATGCCT
This sequence comes from Enteromius radiatus, assembly GCA_032357445.1. Classification (NCBI taxonomy): domain Eukaryota; kingdom Metazoa; phylum Chordata; class Actinopteri; order Cypriniformes; family Cyprinidae; genus Enteromius; species Enteromius radiatus. The sequence goes on along the minus strand of JAUCMS010000012.1, from coordinate 10,007,450 downwards.
GAAATAAGGTCTATAGGGTTAGCAAAAGCTCACGATATATTTTTACATTTTATACTACAGAATAAAATACACCAATAACTCTTGAAAACGGTGGTTGCTAACAAGTGTTACATTAAACAGGTAAACTCATCTACTCACTAATCTGCTTTTACAGTCTCATTGTGTTTATAATCACAGTCTTGCAGATTTCAGTTTTGAATGAATACTAAATGATTTGTACATAGCCTATACACTTAACTTTTTACTTCTGATTATTCTTGTTCTTCAAAATCATCGAAAGTTGTGTTTGTTTTAATAAAAAAAATGAAATATATAAAGACCATAAACTTTAAAGTATGACTTGGTTGCATATTTTCTGGAACACCTAAAAGCAAATGGGAAATATTGGGTTTTGAGAGATGCTATAACTTACATGTAAGCCTTATTTCACTGCATTGCTTTATACCTGCCTAAGGGGGTCCTTTACAAAGAGATCGTTATATTTAGTGGTCAGAAAGTTGGACTCATGTAATTAATTCCAAGTTCTCTGTCTTCTGCTGCTCCATTCATCAGCAGCCGCATACTGACGACAAAACCACATGAATCAAAAATTCATTATATTGCATGTTTCACCAGAGTCCAATTTAAGAGGGTTTTAAAAGCATGAAATAGACTTATGTTTTTCCCTGTCTGCTGCTTTTCACGTCATAGCTCATGCATAAGCCTGGAGCAAGTTAGTGCAGGACTGGAGACTATTCTCATGGTGCCATCAGACAGTCAGATCTATCAGGACCTAATTTTCCTGCAGCTCGTGTGCGTTCTTCTGTCAGGTGGCATGTAGGTCAAGTACTTCCAGGACTGTTTGTGCCAGCCGAGCAACTCTCTTTGAGATAAATGGGAATGCTAACAGATACTCTCTCCAGGTATTTTAGACCTCCTTGATCACTTTCTTGCCTGGGTTTAGGTAAGGAGGCTGTAATCAGACGTACTTGAAAGCATACATCTCAGACAGTAGATGATCTCTGAACGATTGGTGTTAGTGGATCAGTTCCCGTGTTGAGATACAGGCAAGGTTTGCTCACTTTTCACCGTGCACTGAGGTCACAGAGTGTGTATATCGGCCAAATTAACAGCTAGTAAAAGAGCACACTCTCTTCAACAAACCATATCATCCTGCCCAATAACTGGCTCCTGGAGTTTTGATTAAATTCCTATCGATTTTTGCGTTCCGCTGATCTCTGTGTCACAAATAACTCCTGACTCTATTGCAACATATATTGAAATTTAGAGAGTCAATTAAGAAGGATAATTCAGTTAGAACTGAGAATAAGACTGAAGCATTAAACTTTGGTAATGTGTTGCTTGTGAGCAGCTCTCACTCTCACAATTTAAACTGAAAACTAAACAAAAATCTCTGAAGCTGGCATATGTGACCCTGGACCACAAAACCAGTCAAAACTTAGATGTATACATATGAAAGCTCAATAAATAAGCTTTCTATTGATATATAGCTTGTTAGGATAGGACAATATTTGGAAAATCTGGAATCTGAGGGTGCAAAAAAATCTAAATTCTGAGCAAATCACCTTTAAAGTTGTCCAAATTAAGTTTTCTTAATGCATATTACTAATCAAAAATGACATTTTGATATGTTTACAGTAGGAATTTTACAAAAACTCTTCATGGAACATGATCTTTACTTAATTTCCTAATGATTTTTGGCATATAAGAAAAATCAATAATTCTGACCCATACAATGTATTTTTGGCTATTGCTACAAATATACCCCAGCGACTTAAGACTGGTTTTGTGGTCAAGGGTCACATATAAATGAAGCCACAATGTTATCTTATAGTTAAAATAATACTTGTGTTGACCCGGAATATGTAAAGTGGCATCAAACCATGTCTACAAGTATTGTTCAAATTAAATTCATATATAAAACACAATTAAATGATAATATTAAAACAAATAGTTTTATTTGAGCTAGTTTCCGAAGCAGCATTTCCAGCCCAGTCTCATGGCAATTCGTACATATTTTACGAGGTAAATTCATACAAATTTGTAGGACCTCACTTGTACAAATTCATACGACTTTTGCTAAAGAGTTGCCAATTCGTATGAATTTGTACGAGTGACCTACACCTCACCCCGCCCCTAAATCTACCCGTACAAAATAGTACAAGTAAGGTTGTATGAATTAGCACAAATTTTGAGACTGTCCTCCAACAAAAAACGACCCCATAGATTTGTGGAACATTTTAAAGGTATGCGCCCTCTAACGGGCGTAAAAATAACAACAATGTCATATCGCATCTGCCGTCATGAACTGACTTTGAACTGTGATTTTACTGTGATTAAAACATATTTTAGTATAATAATAGTGTAATTTGTACGAATGACCACACCTAACCCACCCCTAAACCTACACGTTACAAAAAGAACGTAAAATAATTTTTTAAAGGGTTTCACTAGCGCATGTGCTCTCTGGGTTCGCGTCTTATAACGCATCACTCCACAACCTGAACTACACCAACCCTGAGTCACATGGGAGATCAAATAGTAAAAAACATCAATATGCAAATGTCCTGTTGGTATTGTCATCTTAAATAAAACATATTTTCAAAGCTAGGAAATCTTTAAATCTTCTAAAATTAAGAATTAAAACTTGATCAAATATAACAAGATATTCTATTGAACCACTTGCACAGTAGCAAGTTAATCATAATTTTATTTATTTATTTATTAATATAACCAATGACAGCAAGCGTAAGCCTTTCAGTTGAATCTATTTGACAAAATACTTATAAAATGTTGATTTACAGTTTGAGGAGGAGTTTTATGGGGTGGAGTTGGGTTAAGAATAAACAGTAAATAAAACGAAATTTGTATAATTTACAATCTACTGACAAACTCTGATTAACAGCAAAGTGGAATTAATACTATTTTCTAAAACAAAAGGCAGGTTGGGGACATGTTTTGCCTCTCTAGTATTCGAGAACAACATTAACCAACATAATGATAAGCAACATTACTTTTATCTAAAAGCCTCCACAGTACAGCAATCACAGGGTCAGTCTCTCTGGACCAGCATGGAGTTAAGCGCTTTGTTCAAGGTCACAACAGTGGAAAGATTGTGATCCTAGTAATTACAGTAGTTAGGGTAGCGCATGGGATTCACCTCTGCTTGGGATTGATTTTGTATTAACAGTTCTGATTTTTATCCACCAAGTTATCAGGCAATCCATGGAGGTTATTTCACAGGATGGGGAAGTTTAGAAATGCAGTGAATGAGACAAAACAACGCGGTCGGAAACACTTTGAACATTAAGCTCAAAAGTACCACAGCAGTATATTTTTGGATCTTTCACACCAAACAATTGTGAATCAATTCAACAACACAGGAGAACAGCAGGAACGTGCATCTTTAAGCTCCTGGGACAGGACTTCATTGTATCTACCTCTAGCTAACGATATGTTACCTAACAAATGTTCACCTTGCAATTCTGGTGTTAAAATAAAACCTATTCCATAATAATAAATGACCACTAGATAGCATAAATTGCTGAATGCTAAATGTTTAACCAGCAATCAGCAAAACACGAAGCACAAGGCTTGCGCTTACTGGCCTTCAAAAGAAGCTGATTCTGTTAAGCGAAGTTCAGCAACAAAAAAAATCTCCTTCAACTGCATACTTTTTCTTATTAAAATACCTTTGCAATTTCTGGATCAATTTTGTGCTGTTTCAGAAAAGACCTGGATTTTATGATCTATAAATTCATGGAGCAAGTAATAGTCTGAGTTCTGCCCAAGGGTGACCTTTAAAATCCCACATATTTTGTGTTAAGCAAACTAAATGTGGAACCTTTCACACACACACACACACACACACACAGCGAGGATTGGGGTAAAATATCTAGATGACTTTGGCTTAATAATCTTTGCTGGAGACGGCTTCTAATCAAACACACTTGAATACCGTCCATTTAGCAACTGCCAGTTTAACAATTCTCTTATAGGATTGTGATAAATTTTACAGTGTTGTGATAAACTGCGATAAAATAAAGTGACGTTTTTATGAGCTCTGCAACAGTCAATGGAAGCTCTTTTTATTATGTAGGTCTTTATGGCGTCGCTACAGCTGTACGGATATAGACTCCACATAATAAAGAGCTTTGTGTTTTGGGTTTTTCTGTGCACTGGGTCTCTCTTTCATTTTACGGCATGCCCTCTGGTAATTCCTTTACATTTCTACTGCAACTTAGAGACAAGAAAGAACATTTATTGTTTTAATTGGGTTCATGCAAGCAGATCTGGGATGGGAGGACAGATGAGACAAAGAACAAATTTATCTGTAATATAAATGTCCTTGGACTTTTGAAGCCTGTACACACACACATTACCAGTCAAAAGTTTGTATTCAGTTCAGTTTTGCCATCGCAGAGATAAACGACATTTTAAAAATATATACGTTTTAACAGCTTTACTGTATTTATGACATTTTTACTGTACTGTCATTTTCAAATCTTAATTATTCCTAACTTTTGGCCAGTAGTGTATATAGAAACCCTTCTGTTTGTCAACCATTATGCAGAATAAACATAAAATCTTAAATTATAATATATAGATGACCCTTGCAGACCCTCTCAGATAAGTCTCATGAAATATATCAAGTCACTTAAAATATCATTTGTTCTTTTATGACAAGATAAGGTTATTTCAGGTTGTAAAAAGTCTTGTGGTGTGACTTAGCAAATACACTGAACAAAAACATTGGCGTAGCAATCATTTTCATTCAAAAACTGCCAGTCAATATAAGAATTAATCAAAAATAAATGCCAAACAACACCTCAAATATAATATTAAAATAGCATTTTATTGTTGTTTAAAAAAGCATTTTGTTGAATTAAACCTTCAGATTACTTTGCTTTACTGATAAACATTCTCCCAGTAATGAAAATCCTGTCATTACTCAGCTGTTGTCTGCTGAACACAAAACAAGATATTTTGAAGAATGTGAGTAACCAAGCAGTTTTTGGTCACTACTGACTTCCATAGTTTGGAACAGAAAATAAATTCAGGACAATAAAGTGTTTAGTTACCAATATTCTTCAAAACAACGGCAGACTTGAGGGTGATTAACTGATGACAGATAATTCATTTTTGTGTGAACAATCCTTTTAACTTCTTATCTTTCCATCACATTCTTTTATTATGCTCCTCTGATCTAATTGAAACTCGGCTGAGATTACTGAAGCATTCTCCCACTGTTGTATTACCAAGCAGTCTCGCACTCTGTCAGAAAGCCATTGTCACCCACTGTACCAACACTGCTTCTGTTTCGGGGTCAATTAAAAAGGCCTTGGGGTCTTCTGGACCTCTAACAGAACACGAGAGTTAAAGCTTCAAAGTTGATGTGTTACAACTGCAACCACAAAGCAAACTGTGAGGAACAAAACAAAAAAAAAAAACCTCACACTGCAACACTGTGCGCATCTCTGCATGGAGCTCAAACAATTGATGAACACAACACAAGGCAAAAACCAGCCTGCTGAAGAACACACATTTCTCCTCAAAGAGCAAGATTAGCAGACCAAGTGAGGCATGGATCCAAGCGGCTAGGAGCTCCGGAGCGTCCCATAAGCATTACAGCAGCAGTCAGTTCACAAGCCCTATTATCACCCTGCCTTTATTTGTGCCTGAGCGATGTTGCTCACTAAAGCAGAGCACCGTGAGCTTTTACACTGATTGGCAGATTGCAGAAGGACATAAGCGGAGGTTTACAGCCTACACAGTGAGATCTGTCAATGTCTGATTTCCCCCGTACCGCTTGTCCGATGTCAGCGTTATGACTCAAGCGTGTAATATTCATTCCACTGACAGTGGACAACATCTTTTGGACGTATGGCTTCAGCCTCAAACTATGGCTTTGGTAAGTCTTTCCATTTAAGAAGAATGATTCAGTCTGCTCTCACAGATCCAAGTTACAGTCCTCTCTGACAAAATCCAATAGTTTTATGTATGGTACAGAGCAATATTTAAGGCGTCAATGGCTAAAAATCACACATTTTTCAGTCTAATGCACATCACCCCGAAAACATAGCATATCACGTTTGTGACAAAGCAGACAAGAGCCACTGAGCTTTTGCCATTGCCATAAAAGCTGTCATTAAGCTTCCTGAGGTGGCCGTTTTTGAACGTGTAACAAGTATGGTTGGGTATTGAGAACAACTCCATTGTAAAACCAGTTCCATATAAGTGAGAACCCTGGATTCTATAGCCGCTTTTCCACTGTCGGGTACGGTTCCAGTTGTTTTTCCACATCTGCATGACGTCGCCTATCAGGATCTATCTCTTGTCTGTTTCCCTGGCTACTAGCTTTTTCCAGAACACTATTTTGAGCAATGTAAACACAAATTAGAAATAAAACGTAAAGAAATTTCAGTTCAACCTTCATAACGCAGTGGTTATTTACACCTCATATCATATGTAAACATTTGTGTTACCATGGCAACGACTGATACATTTGAATTGCATTCCAAAGAGATCCGTTATCAGCCCCGCAGTGGAAAACGAAACCAGAACCGTACCAGCTGGCTCAGATCGGCACGGAATGGAATGGTTCTGCAAAGAAAACTGTTTGGCACGATACTGGAAAAGCGACACATGCTTTTCGATTTTGCGTGTGTGTCTTAAACCATTCAAGCACATAGAGACATGAAAGAGAAAACAAAGAGCACACCCAAAGTCGCCTCTTGTTATCTCTTTTACTTCTGCTTGAATGGATAAACACACAAGTTTTATATCTATGCATTCAGTCTTAAAGCAACAGCAGTTTAATATTCCTTCTGCTGTCTCTTCCATTTCCGTTAGTCAGAGAACAAAAGAATAACTCTAATTAGGATTAATCTATATTTAGTTTATAAAAAGCAAACTGTTTTACATTTAATTTTGATTCTGTACCTGAACTTTGTTCCGTTTATGTTATTAATTTGCTCTTATTTCATTACTGACTGATTAATTAAGGTCAATTAACAAAATAAGAACAAATTACATAATTACATAAGCACAAATTCATTTTTATGAATATGTTTGAAATCTATATTAGCTATCTAATTAGTCTGTTAGGTTTTTCTATTTTGTTAAAAATGTGTGTAAAGGGTTCTTCTTTAGGCTGCTGATTTTTGGCCTTCAGCAACAATATAGTGTTTTGCAAAAAGACACAGAATACATAGGTCAATAAAATATGACTTCATTTATACTGTACCTCATTCGAATCTAGGAATCGTTAAGAAACAGAATCACTAAAAATCATACCCAACCTAGTAATGAATGCAGAATTTGATGTTTACAGTCAATGCAGAAGATTTAAAGGTTGTAAAGAGTAGTATTCTTTAATATTATTTAATCCTTTAAAGTAAGTTGGTAACAGAAATCATGCAGAACAGAACAAAATATTATAATTCGCAGTATAAGAGAAAACTCCTTAAATGTGTACACACTGGTACATCTATAAAGTGTTTGTATATAAGTTATAATTTAGATGCTGTGAGAGTATGTGTGCTAGAACCAACCTGATCTCATGGCAAATCATACATATTTTACGAGGTGACTAATTCGTACAAATTTGTTTGACCTAACTCATACGATTTCTTACGAATTTGTACGAATGACCTAAACCTAACCCCGCCCCTAAACCTATGTACCCGTCAGAGGGTTTTAGACAAATCGTACAAAATCGTAGGTCGTACGAATTAGGCACCTCGCATGAAAACGTACTAATTAGTCGTGAAACTGTGTTGAATAGAACTGTACACTTTATTTTTAAATAAAAATACAAACGAATGCTCATGAGCTAAAGCTGAATGATGGTGTGGAGCATTTTAATGGATTTCCACTAAATATTTGTACAGTTAAGAAGCCCCTGAAGAGATTTTAATGGATGGATATTAAGCAAGACAAATGTATACGTTTCCCATCTGGCTGTAAGATTTACAGTATTTTCTCCCTTTTTAATTTCTTAAAGTACCTTGTGATGTAAGCACTTTTCAGCCAGTGCTGCATGCCAAATACACCAGCGCATGAAGCTTCCCTCCGCAGCCAAGACAGGTGCAAAATATCCAATACACTCAAATGAACTCCATAATATATCATTGGCTATGCCAACAATTCAGCATCAAACATGACAACAAACAAACAAGAGAAATGCAATTATATGCAAACAGCACAGCTGCTTCATGCAAATGTCATTTTAACCATCTAATATATTCCAGGCCATATCATTAACTCCAGCATTTTAGCAGAACATCTCATTTGACACTGATGTCTGTGAAACTGCCTCTGCGTGTGACATACCTGACTGAGTGTAATGCAATGTGGCATCTATTTCTGCTTGAGAGAACACACCTGTCAGAGAAACATTTTCTCCTATAGAGCAGGTACGTCATAACAGTCCAAACACAAGCCGAGGAGATCTGTTGTGACCTGAGGGAAAGATCAGCTCGTCCACATCAAGCTGAATCTCAGATTCAAGCCAAAATCTCCACAAAAATGAAGCTACATCGACATCAAAGAGAGTGAAAAAATAACATAAAACTCTGAATTATATTATAGGCCATTTCGGGTAGCACATAAATTGAGGGCATGGTGGTTAATTAGTTAGGTCAGCTCTAACATAAATTGTTTAACAAGCACCTGATTTGGCGATTACACTACGCCTGCCGTCTTTGAAAATTGGTCTTGTGTCGCATATCTAATTACTCATCTAGATTTTTATTATTAATATTTGTTTTTGTTCTGTCCAGTCTGGTGGATCAAGGACAAGCAAAAATAAATAATCTAAAAACGTGAATACATGTTGGGATTTAGCTATGCCTTCTACACAACATGGATAACAGGGATATGCATTGCACAGTTCATTGTTAGCCTTGTGCTCAAGGTCATAACACTAAAAGATGTGTTTATTCAAAACATTATGACAAATAGCCCACTAACCAGCTATTTACTGTAGAGGCACTATACTACCAGGCTTTACTTGTTACTTTTTCAGAACAAAATGTAACAAAGTGATTTAAAAAAAAAAAAAAAGAGGATAATCTTGTCCTTGAAAAATTCACATTTGTCCACTGATACAGCCTATTACAGATCAGTACACCTTTTTTTTAATTAAACTATTTTGTTGTGACAATTATAACGTTTCACGACTATTTTAAACGCTGTAAATAAAACACTAGGCTACAGAAGTGATATATTTATTTTGTATACATCAAACAAGTGATAATGTTCTGTCGACGCAATTGTCCAATAGTAATCATACTAATCTTAATGGAAAGCAGCGAACTGTTGCTATGGTTACCTCCTCGGAAAACGCGTACAATTTCCAGATTAGGGCAAACTTTTTTTTGTTATTGACACATTGTTTGAAAACAGTTTTGAAAAGCATACGTTATGTAATAAAAACATACATACGGTCACACAAAGTGCTTTGTTCACCATAAGAGTAGCAACAGGGTATTTTTGGGGAGGGGGTGTATTACAAGCATGGGGGGGGGGGGAGTGAGGGTTCAAGCCTTAATTATCTTTCGCCTCCGAACCCCACTAAACTCACACCGATTCCTGTTGAGTTTCCAGTCAACAGATGCACGAAAGTCGTATATGAGCATAAACGCGTCACAGATGTAAGTTGCAAGCGTTAAAAAGTCAACAAATCAACACACGGTTAAAAACAGCAGCAGGTTTGCTGCTTAAATGAAACGCGTTACCTGAGTTTTGAGGGGCTCTCCGTGCTCAATGATGCTTATAAAAGGAATTTCCAAAAAAGAGGACATAAATTCCATTTGCACTATTTCCTCCTGCGTCTGAGGGAAGGCGAGCACAGCCGAGACCCCCTGGACCACTATATCCTGACACACACACCTGAAGAGCGACTCGGGGTCTCCGCTCGGGGCTTCCCGAGCAACCACGTCCAGGCTCAAGTTGTACGGAAGAAAGTTGTTGCCGCTTTCTGCGAGACCGCTGAGGGCGCGGTGGAGAGCCACCCGGACCCGGACCGACTGGCGGGGAGGCAGGAGGGCACCCAGGCGCACGGTGTGTCCTATCCGCGCTAGGATGTGGCAGGGCTGCGGGTGAGAATGAGCGGGCTGGACGAGCAGAGTATGAAGAAGGAATATTTGCGATCCCAAATAAAAGTATGCCAAGAATGTGTAGAAGATGAAATTCATCCTGCTTCACTCTCAACGGTGGTGATGAGGCATTGTCAGAAGATAGCATTGCTCGCCTTGTTGTCTGGTCTTTTCTTTAACGTCCTTTATTGTATTTTTTATTATTATTTTATTTTAGTGCAGGATGGTGTATGAGGAGTGATCTATGGAGTTACTGTGTGAATGTGATACTCCGCTCAGGAGAGGAGGGGGTTTTGCGAAAGGCGGAGATGTCATTGCGTTCACACCCAAAGAAGCGCTGGAGAGGCGTAATGGTCTCATTAGGAAAACAGCGCGAGAGAGAACGACTTCAGAGCGTAAATACAGGAACCCTCTTATTAAAACCTCTCTTTGCTCAAAGGCGTGTTTTTTTTACTGTACAATCGTTATTCAGAGCAACCTCATAGCTGAGTATAAACAAGATTCCAACTTAGTTAAGGACTAAAGTCCTCCACGAAGACATTCACTGAATGCAGCAGTTAAACATACATATACCATCTTAAAGGAATAGTTCATCAAAAAATTAAAAGTTTAGTCATCGTTATCTTCCCCTCCATTGCAGAACTAAAATGTCAGTTCACATTTTTTAACTAAGTACTGTTGGCGGGTTTAGAAGAGTTTATTTAAGTTTTTGATTCGATTTTGGAGCTTTGATAATGCTTTTAAAAATACAAGTTCTAAAATGTGTTTTTGTTTTGTTTTTACAAAGATTTTTGGTTCTTCAAAGAACCTTTCAGTGAGCACTTCCTAAGATGTAGAACATATTTGACCTTTTGTGGAATGGGAAGGTTCCATGAATAAGCTATATATATATATATATATATATATATATATATATAGGTAGCTGACCAATGTGTCCTACACTGTAAATTTACGGTAAAAAACTGGCAGCTGCGGTTCCCAGAAAGTGACTGTATATTAACTGATATAATGTTAATATACAAGCCTATTAAAGTACTAAAATCTTTTTTGTATCTGTGATATACACCGATAACCACATAATGCAGGTGAGAAAGTCACATAATGAACCAAAGCCCATCACAAGCAAATAAATATGAATATATACAGAAGGTGTTCAGTGTCATTCACAAAAACACTAAACACCATCATGGTGAGACTCAAATATGCAATAAACATTAATTTAACAATATTACATGTAACATACAACCCTAATAAACATCACTGATAAGAAAACACTAAGAAGAAACTAAATAATATAAATAAAATGCAATGCAGGGAATTCTGGGAATGTCAATTTAATTTGAATTTACCGTTAACCATTTAACAGTTTTTTTTCCTGTTAAGATCAGTTATTTTTTACAGTGTATGGTATGACAGCACAAATGTAACAAATAATAATAATATATATAAAAACTCTAACATGGAAGATAAACCTTTCTCATGCTATTTGTAACTCTAAGAATGAATATACCTGTTCCTGAGGTTGTTTGTACGTTAAGTTTGTCTTTCCACATTGCCATGTCACACCATAGCAAAAATGAGAGTGTTTAAGAGATTATTCAAAATATGCTTGCAAAAGAAGTGGCAATATAATTAAGTCTGTGATTACAGAATAAATAAGCTGACTGAGAGATGAAAACTCTTAAATTAACAAAGAAAAAAAAGATGGACGAGAGAGATAACAGAAGGCAGGTGATGGTAAGTGGGTCAGTGTTTTGGACCCGAGTATCAGGGATTCGATACGGGCCAGTTATGCGGTAAAATGGAATCTGATGAAGGTGGACTGAAGCCTTGGCCAATCACACACCCTGTTATATACGCTATAAAGAACTAGAGGAGCATGGAATGTGAAACTAATGTAGAATTTCCCTTAATTACTAATATCGAGCACTAAAAGTGTTTGTCTGCTGAATGAAATGTCAGTAAAATGTAAACATCTTTAGATTGAAAGTAGAGAGAGAGAAAGTCAGCAAATATGCTCAATTGTCTAAAGCCTTTGTCTAAATTGTCTGGACCCTTCTTATATTTTTGAGTGCTGAATTAAACAATAGTGGGGAATATGGAACAGCTGCTTTACAAAGGTATATTCTTCTCCAAGAATAATAATCTACCAACTTCACAAAAAAGTAATAATTATAATATACGGATTACCTCACTCAGAGGAAAGAAAGGTGCAAATTTAATGTCACTCCCCATCAGCTATATTTCAAAGTGTAAATGCAGTACATAATCATTATGCTATAGTTAATGCTACAGTTATAGATATGCAATATAAAGATACATCTTGTCAATATGCAATTAGCATATTGCACAAATCCTGACTTATTCAGTCAGCAAACAAAATTAAATTAAACAGTCTCATAACTAAATAAATATCATTCACAATACATTTTGTAAGACATAGAATTATACAATAAATTAAAAGTTTAATTCAAAATAAAATGTATATATTTTTAATCTTTAAATATACATGTAAATATTTGTTTAATAATAGGCA
>JAUCMS010000012.1:9972340-9994714 GCA_032357445.1 Enteromius radiatus | reverse complement strand
AAAAGTTTAATTCAAAATAAAATGTATATATTTTTAATCTTTAAATATACATGTAAATATTTGTTTAATAATAGGCATAATAAAAGGCTTTACATGTGTGTGTGTGTGTGTATATATATATATATATATAAAATGAGTGTGTGTGTCTGAATAAAAAGTATGTTTATTACATTATATACACAAATGTGAATCTCCACATCAGCTCCGTTGTAAACCCCCAAGCAAAACTGCTTTAACAAAAAGAATAGACTATAAGAAACTCCTGGAAAGTGGTAATTGATAACGTACAAACTCATAGTAGCTATTACATCTTGTTTTTTCAATCAGGCCTCTTCGAAGTACATAATCAGGTTGGTGCGCAACATCATCAAGCTTGCAGAAACACTCAGCCTCATTAGGAGCCCCTCATTCACAGCTGTCAGCTGAACCTTTTTCTGTAGCACAACCACCCCAGCCAATTTCCTCGAGACCACATATTGATCAGAGTGCGTGATCAACTGATTTGGAGCTCTGCTCATGGCTAATACACACCAGCGAGGTCTCCTAAAGGTTCTCTGATAATAGATGAACATCCACCGTCCTATCAGCTGGGCTGTGTGCTTTAACAGCAAAGGAAATGAGGCAAGATTAACAGAGCCTGCGCTGTGATACAAAAGCCAACACAGGACAACAGCAATTAAATGAAACTTTATCTCTCCAAGATGAAAATAAGATGTAAATATTAAGGGCCAATAAAAATTAAGGGTTTGTGATTTAAAGGAAAAGTCTTTACTTTTAAACACACTCTTTGTATCTTGAATTTAATTGAAAAATTGTAATTTACGTGTGTTCAAAAAACTATAATAAAGTATTTAAAGATATCTACAGTATGGAGGTTCATAAGGCATTGCTGTGAAAATTTTTTTATTTCAGTATCGCTGTAAAATCATCAATTCCAGGTGACGGAGATAAATGACCTCAGACAATCCACCGGGATCTAAATGCTGCATGGCCAGCCATCTTTATAAAAAAACACTCCATTACGTGAGTTTTCCTTTTTGAGGTGAAGCAGAAGCCCGTCTTACCCTTCTGTTTTCTGACAGAGAATCGTGACGATGCAATAAGGCGGTCAGCTTTTAAATGTCATGTTGCCGTATCAACATTCCTGAGACGTCCGCAGTTCCACATGAGCGTGAAATGTAACAAGGTATGAAGAGGGGTGTATTGTACACTCTTCAAACTAGGTGACTGAAGCAAGGAGAATCACAAATCTTCAAAGCTTATGAAAAGAAAGGGGATTTTCCACAAATGCCACAGTGTTTAAATGACCCAGGCTGTTCTTTGGGGCTGACAGATGTAGATGATGGTTAGGAAAAAGCCCCCCCACCCATGGTTACAATGCAGTAAGTTACTTAAACTGTAAAATGTCAAGGTCAATTTTTCATTCGCAATGTATAAACGATTCAAAATACAGTAAAAGGTGTCACTATTGTCATACATTTGTGCAAGAAGTAAATAGATGGTTTTTGCTGAATCGCCTATGCCTATTCATTATCCTCTCAGATAACAGTGAATGTTTCTTTCTCGCTCTGTTTGAAAACTCTCATTCACCGCGCATCTGTCAGATTCTTCCATCCTTAATAAACAATCTGTCAGATGGTTGAAGCACCTCAGGTATTTAAGGGCCTTGAGAATTTAGCAAGCAGTCATGAATATGCGGGAACCTACAAACTGGGTTACTCAGTATCAGCATCTGAAAAATGTCCTGAAAGGAATACAGACAACTAAAAACTACATGAATATCATTGTATAGTAAACAAATATCAAAACAAAAGGAATTTCCTGGAAACATAGGTCAGAATACACACTCTTTTCATTCAGAATATTAGTGGCAGTCTAAAAATTCCTTTAACTTTAACTTTACACTTGGCAGTTTGTTTAAAGTAATTGCAAAAATGGCTTAGAGAAGAGTTTGTTTGCGGATATGATACAGATATCTGATATCTTGTTATAATACAGTGACGTTCATACATAAAAGTGTGTAGAGCATAAAATGTTATGTAAACCATACACATATGGATACACATTTTCTTTTTCTACAACCCTTTTTTTTTTTTGTTGTAACCACAGTCACCAAGCAACAGATTTTACCTCTCAAGCTGGGCAAACCCGCGCTTTGAAGCGGCGAAGAAAAGCTTTAACGATGATCACTCTCATCTTGCTGCTTCTTTTTCTTGGTCCCATCGCATTGTTCTTTTTATTTTCCTGTTCTTCTATTCCCTTTAAGCCAGATGGCGGTGTAAGCACTTTGCAAACTGAGCTCCTAGTTCGACTGCCGCGCTTTAAGTTTCCGGTTTCCCATATATGGACTTCCTTCTGGAATCTCAGAGCGCGCCTCAAATGCATTCTGATTGGCTAGAATAAGAAAATGTCCGTAGCGATGTTTATTGTAATTAGATGTTATTGACTGAGATCGCTGTGATTTCCAGGACAATTATTTACAGTGTTTTCTTTTTTAAAGATTAAGTTTCTATCCACCTTTTTCTTCAATGCGGAAGTAAGCATATGGGCGAGGCTTCCTGTTCGTTATTAGACGCTATAGGTAAATAACATAATTAAGATAATACATTAAAATGATAAGAAACACCAATTGTAAATATCAAGCAGCAAAATGAACTGTTTTGTATAGCTAAAAATAGCTGGACGCGACCGGAAGCTAGTTTTGCAAATGGCGAAGGTGGATATCGTTTCATAAAATGACAGCAGCCAGTGAGGATACTGTGCAGCCTAAAATATAGCATAACACCATTTTATTCAACATGTTCATTCAAAAAGCATTTCATGTCTTGTATGGTTCAGCTGGTCAGGGCTGATGTGGGAATTAGAAAGTAATTAGGTAAGTAGGTCTAATGCAATACTTTTTTTAAAGAGAAAGTAGCCTAGTTAGTACAGTAATCCAATTACAATGATAATGTAATTAATTACTAGGTATTAATATTTTCAACAAACAATGTTCATAAATTGACAAAAGCGGATTACCTGCACTTAAAATTACAATATGTTATTGTTGTTGTTGTTGTTATTGTTATCTGATCTTTAGGAACAACAATGTTCTTGCTTGTGATGTTGCTTAAAATGTTACATATTACAATCCTCAGAGTTGTTTACTATATTCATGGCCATTTTATTAATTCACCGCAATCCATCTTATGTGTCCCGTCATGATCTGAACTCTAATACAATATCTCCTTACTCTTGAGCTAATTGCAGAAAATGTAACTTTGCTCGTGTTTATGCAGTAGTTGATTTGTAAGTTAAATGTTGTTGCTCCCGCCAGCCTTTTATTTAAAAGCGACAGCGAGGCAAAGTATTTCCAGTCCTTTGGGCATAAACTTCATTTAGTCAACAAAGCATTGTAGCCTTGAAAATAAACCTCCCCTCTTTCACTCCTCTGTTTTCAGACAATCACCTAAAAATCGGATTTCAGTTCTTAGTGAAACTGGATCGGGGCCAGAGGAGCTCGAGGCAGAAATCGGTAATGCGAACTTGTTGCCAAGACTTTCCTTTCTAATTCTCTGCCTCATTACATGGGAGCCTAACAAGAAACCATGAGACCAAAAAGGCCTAGACACCTGGACACCTATGACTGCAGCGAGAACCTATGGAGATAAGGGGTAAAGCCAAAATAATGAGCCACGTGGGAAACAAACTTAGCACAAATAAGACCAGCCTCTGAAATACAGCCTCAATGCAGCTGTTGCAGATGGAGAAAAATCTTTAAATGCTGCAATGTCACACATTTCAAACATTTGTCTTCTTCAGTTTAGCTTGTTGTGCTAAGTTTAGACTTAAACTTTACAATGCATTTCATTTTCTCTGCCTCCATTTTAGTTTTATCCTCCTCTTTTTTTTTCTTCCAAATGTGCAATACCCCGACAGCCGAATGTTTATTTTTTTTCCCCACCTTGAATCAACGTGCAATAACTTTTTTACAGTTGCTGTGCAATTCCACTGAAAATATTGATCATTCTACCTCACCTCATCCCCTATCTGCACTATACTGTTACCTATAGATCTTATTTATTGTTTGCACTGAATAGGGAGATGCTCATCGTACGTATATAATGTACATTGTATGTGTACAGTGACAATAAATGACATTCTATTCTCATAAAACTGTCATTTCTCTAATTCAGTTTATCTTCCCTTTTTAGGAAGACTTCAGAAACACAATATTCATATTCTATTTCACTGCAACTTTCTAAATATACGTCACATGATATTGAAAAATATAATCTTCAGAAATGTTTATAGCCACAGCTGATATACGTGCTGTCAATGGGGTTTTCATAAAATACCAGAAATTGGAAGCTGAATGAAGACTAAAACCATTCAAAATATATATTTCTTATATTTGAAATAAAAAAAAACCCTGCAAAAACGACTTTAATTGAGCTAATTCCCAAGTAAACATTTATTTGTTGTACAACTTGATGTACGAAAGTAACTAAAACTGAGAACAAATATCGTTGTGGTCTTTCCGAAATGAAGAGAGCTTCACGAAAACCTCGGACTGGACAGAGACTCCGCTCTCGTGCGTGTTTTAATAGATGGGTACGCAGATATATCTAACTCATTGTGTAAGTAAGTACTAGTCATGTACAGGTGGTTAGGTGATTAAACAGATATAAATGAGCTTTTCATCCGTGAACATTATTTTTGAAAACAACATACATGTATTCTTCATTGTTCATGTTAGTTAATACATAATCTAATGTTAACAAATGACACCTTATTTTAAGTGTAGAAAATAAAATAAAAATGGCAAAAAACACAGACATGCACAAAGGTTTAACAATTAAAATACAACTATTAATTAAAACACTACACTAACTTGAAATAAACTTAAAAATGTATAAAAAAAGAAAGAAATCTGACCAGCAATGGAAGCACATCCTCTCCGTTCGCCCGGCCTCTTGTAAATGTCACAGTAGGATTCTGGCTGGAGAATTCCCGTCACGATCAGGCCACGCTGTAAGAAACTCAAGCAAAGCATGATAGAACAGGTGGATTTGTCTCTTTTGTGTGAGCTGGAGAGGATTCTGGATTAACCCCTTTATTATACAGTATATTCACATCCCACTGCGCTGCCCAACCTGCTGAACGACAGCCAACTTACCCTGCCCTGGCTGAGAAAAACACCACATCCCTTCACACAGTTACTTTTATTTCTTTATTGTCCATCCAAAGCCTGACTTACATGAGAACACACACACACACACACACACATATATAAATGCTTTGGAAAGAAGTTTCTTATTTTCAACCGCTTTCATTAAAATACATAAACATTGTGAAAAATCAGTTTTAACAACAGCAGTCTCATCGTGGGACCATTAGCCAAGCCTCATGGGTCGTTTGCTCTACACCAGCTATGCATAATCCACTTTATGAAGTTTTTTTTAAGAGTCAGAAATAAAAACAGACATCTGAAATGCTGTGATAAAATACTTCCCTGAAATATCCCCATAAATGGCAAAAAAAAAAACAAAGAGTCCTCTGGATCGGTCCTAAATCTTTTATTCATCCTAAGGACTATTGTCTGTTACTGATAAACATTATCAGTACCTCGACTTATTAATAGCAGGCTTTCTCAGTCACCTTTTAGAGTCAGTTATTTGAGTAACTTATAATTTCTAAATTAATATATATTTTACACTTTTAGTCATTTACTTGTAGTCAAATTTTGTTTTATATTTTTTTATTAATGCTAGTTTAATTTGCAGTGCTTTTTGAAAAGAGTAGTTAATTCACGCTTATATTATTAGTAGTATTTTTTAATTAGTAGCTTTTTTAATCAAATGCTTTAAACTTTTTTTATTTTATTTTTTTAAAGAAAATCAACAGGGATTTTGCTGGTAAGCTAGACAGTGCAATAATTTTGAAATGTCTATATAGTTTACAGAATCTATATAGAATTTTATTTCAGGTTTTTTTTTTTTTGTTAATTGTCCATCAGTTAAAACTAAATGACAATTATAAATGTCGCCTTGTCATCTATAGCTGAAATAAAGTAAGAGTAAAGTAAATAAAGTAAGTAAAACCTAATATGATGCATCAAAATTTGTATTAAAAATGTTTTATCAAAACTTGAAAGTAAAAAAAAAAAAGCCCATACTCACCATGCTGACCTGTATTTATTTACAGCATGAGGACGCAGCCCTTAGCCATTGACATTTGCAAGCAAGCTAACCAAAAGGACATCAGATCCATTACCTTTTCCCTTTATTTATTTATTTTTTTTGCTCATTTGCTTACCAGAAAGCATTGATATATGGATTTGGAGACTACATGACATTTAGTGTTTCAAAGAAAGAGCACAAGACAGATTTCTACTTAACACATGCAGTAAATCCGCCAAATCTCTTGACATTAAATAAGTGAAGTTTGTAAATAAGGACACAAGCCGGCATTGAAATGAGCGCTCTGCATGAAAGGGAAACAGCTCTCGGTGGTAAACACAAGCGCTGGCTGTTTTTGCCACGCATAGTCTTCAGTCTTCATATGCAGCTGTGACAAATTTCCCAGAAGCCCAGATGGGTCATCTGCAACATTAGCAGTTTAATTATTCACGTCCTTCTTGAGAACATGTTGAAATTCGAGGGCTATATTTGCATAAAAAACCATTTGATTTGGTCAGCACGCAGAAACCAGTGGAGACCAAAGAGTATTGAAGTATTCTGTAGCGCTGATGACAAATATGACAGCTGCATGGAGCGAGGCTGCAGTCGGCACAGATATATGCTATAATGATATTGTAATCGACACTTGAGTCTCCTTGCAGACTTCTCTTTTCATTTGGGGAAAGTTCAATTAATGGCAGGCTCATGTGTAAAGCCACTAAACCTGTAGAAACAGAAAACATGTCAACAATACAAATACTCCATCTGTTTTTTTTTAGTTTTTGGTCATATAGGGAGTCAGGACGGGCAAAAGCATCATCTTTTGTGCTCCGCAGAATACAGAGAGGTTTAGAATGATGTGCAGGTAATAATAAATGTCAGATTTTTCATTTTTGACTGAACTATTCATTTAACAGACTTAATTGTATCTACCGTTAAGGCACTTTTAAAAGCAACTTGTCAAAACATAACATCCAATGATCTGGAAAATATTTAAGTGAGCTGGCCCACTGAATATTTTAGCGGACTGTCTATTTCGAGGTAGAATTTAAATGATACCAATGTACTGAAGTTATTAAATATGCTGCAGTGCACACACAAGGGATTGTGGGATATCAAAAAGCAGGCAAGGATATATGATATCCTTGGATAAGAGCATGGATTCAAGGGTAAATTAAGTAAATACAGTTTTATGTCAAAGTTTTATGCAACAGTTCTTTGTTGTCCTTGAATCTGATTGGCTGAGAGGAGTGCGATATTCGAGTGTTAACAGCGTTTCTATCACTCCGCTTTCAATATGAATAGAGTGCAAGTCTACAAGAGGCATTTTTATTTTCATTGTTTAAAGAATATAATTTGAATAGGGTGTGCTGGAGTTAGAGGGTCAAATAAAATCAATAAATAAAAGAGGTGTGTTTTTAGGATTCAGGATTCGTTTGTTCGGGTTGAGTTGGCCAGGTGGGGATGGGACCGGTTAATGAAAAAGTCAGTGATTTTGTGCCTCTTTGGGATGGTATTATAATGCGTCATTCACTTGCAGAACTGCAGCAAGCTTCCGAAAGTCTGAAAGTAATGAATTTAAGTAAAGGGGTACAGAGCCAGAGGTGGTTTTGCAGGGAAACATCAATGCCAGGAATTTTATGCAGGCAAATGCAAATGGATCAATAGAGGTGTAACATGCAATCTTTTCGGGTAATTAAAAATAAATTCATTTCTAGATTAATTTTTATTATTAATCAATATATGAATGATGCAGATTTACATACAGAATTGCATCACTTGATATATAGTGGGAATTACAGTACATTACCTAATATGTTGAGCACTGTAAGAGTCGACAGATCCAATAGAGCTAGTTCACCCAAAATGAAAATTCCATCATCATTTGCTCCCCCTTGAGAATAGATAAACACTTACGGCCAGGTGATATATTCATGTGGCCTAATGGATAGGGAGTTGGGTTGGGATAGTCATGGGTTCGATTGTGGGTGGGGGGGGGAGTGAATAACAAGCGCTCTCTCCACCTTCAATACCATGACTGAGGTGAGACCCTTGAGCAAGGCACCGTTCCCCCAACTGCTCCCTGGGCGCCGCAGCAATGGCTGCCCACTGCTCTGGGTGTGTGTTCACAGTGTGTGTGTGTGTGTGTGTGTGTGGTTGCTCACTTCTCACTGCTGTTTGTGTGTGTTGGGTTAAATGCAGAGCTCAAAAAGACCCTAGTATGGGTCCCCATACCAGGCCACAAGTCACTTCACTTAAATTAGTGATGTAATTGTTAAGTTTAGGTTTTGTGTAGGATTAGGGATGTAGAATAAGGTCATGGCATTAATATGAGCCTAATTAGCACTAATAAATGTCTAATATTCTAGTAATTCCCACGCTAATAAGCAACTAATAGGTGTAACTGGAAAATAAAGTGTTACAGTTTCTTTCTTCAAAGAAAGAAAAATATTTTGAAGAATGAGTCCCCCATTGACCTCAGTAATATTTGTTACCATCTTGAGTTCAGCAGAAGAGTTAAACTGGTAAAGGTTTGGAACAAAGTCAGAGACCAGATGTTTCACATCACACTCAAAGCACACCTTTCCTTCTCATCCACTGCAACAAAATAAGCTCTTAAGAAGCTGTTCCTCCATGAACCGCCCGCTTACAATGCTTCCCGCAGCTGAGGGTTCCAGAGCCACTCCGTCAAGGTGAAAGAACGAGTTTCCGTATGATGATTGGAGAGTGTGTGTGTGTGTGTGGCTAAGGAACTGTTTCTCCCTCTCGTGAGCAGGAACAGCTGAAGTAGAACAATCTTCAAAGAGGAAGTGCTGAGAGGTACTTGTAATTGTTATCGCTGGTGCTTCCTCTCTCTCGCTCTGTCTGTCTCTCCATCCTAAGACGATGATGCTCAGATGGGTCTTATCTGCATCACATGGTCTAATTGAGTTAACTAGATAAAAATCAAGCATTCTCTGCATTCACAACAGCATGCCGGTGGAATGCTGATGACTTTTCCCTTCACTCTTTTCGTATTGATTTATTTATTTATTTGAGTTTATAGAGGCTTTAATATTTCCTCTTTAAGATTCTGTGGATGTTTCCAGAATGTTAAATCCTGGGAGATGTCTGTGAGGGTCACAGGGAGGGCAGCTTTGCTCTCCTGTAACAAGAGAGGGAAAATAAGCTGCTGTGCAGGGGAAAGGTGTTTATGAAGTTTTAGGCTGCACTGCAAAGCAGAAGACAGACACATGTGGAGGAAGCCGGATCGAAGAAGAACACGGTGCAAGGCTGTTTGAACGGCTAATCTGATCTTTCTGGCCAGCTTCAAATTACAAGATGATGACTTCGCTGACAGCTGCTGAACGTACAGCAGGAGAATGACCTCGTGTTTGAGGTTTCACTGAAGATAAAAGTTCAGAACCAAGATTGTTTCATTTTGATAATGTTAACAGGGAAGTACCGTAAATGCTCACACATTATTTAGGCATTCACAACATTGAAAAAAGCTTTTAGCATTGGCTATTTCGCTGTGTGTTCAACCCTGTTATGCTCTGACATTTTCCCCTCAAATGCGTGATCTACATTTTTCTAGGCATTCCAAACCTTTAACTGTAAGGTGTCTATCAAACTACAAGTATATCATTTTCTATATTTACTTAAAGCTTAAAGGTCAAATAAACTGCTACAATCAAGAATTCTTTATTTGCATTTCTGTTACTGTTTTGACATTTTCTCCTTTAAAAAAAATGGAATAATTTAATAGAATATTATTATATATTAACTGTTTTACATTTTACAAAGTACAACACTGAGCAATACTGTAGTTATCTAGCAAACCAGTATATAATGTATATCATGTATTACCTTAACAGGGCTGAACTAAAGTAGCATTTAAAGGATAGTAACAATAGGCCTAATAACTTGTGAGAAAATTATTAATTCGTCTTTCTTTTCAAATCATGCTTACTTCATATTATACATTCTCCCCTTAAAAAATTGTTCTATATTAATTGCGCAAGTTACATAAAAAAAAAAAAAAAAGCACAACAAATAAAAAAAAAACTGCAGTTGGCAATTCAATTAATAATAAGTATTTAATTTCCAAATTTACCATGATGGGGTTAAAGTCAAGTACTGCATTACCAAGGCTGGTAAAAAGCTTTAAAGTTTGATTAGGTGGATGCGTAAGTAGATCCATAATTGTCTTTTATTATAATTTTTATTTGTTTATTCTTTGTCTTATGTGCTGGTTGACACTAAAGTGGCTGAAAAATTATTCAAATGTCACACAGGTGAATTTTTGGCAAAGTTTTTTAACGAAGTGTACAGATCAAAATAATTTTTAATATCAAAACAAAAAGAAGGTTTACGCCTGCAATAATACAGAAAGAAAATGTCACCGCAAACACACTACAAATATACCTCCAGTCCTGAGAAGGATATGAAAAAGAAATCTGCCCTTAGGACATAAAAATAGGGCAGAGAAGAACAGCAGGTATTTTTCAGTTCATTTTTATGCATTATTCTCTCTCGTTGTTCTTGTACTGATCCGACTGTTCTGATGGAGGACGTCTGCAGCTGGAAGCTCTTCTAGTTGGGTTTGGTCAGGAGCTGAGTGGAGAACTCATACAGATCTTTATTGATCTTCTTCAGGGTCTTCACCTCCTCCTCCAGTTCAGACACTCGAACCTTAGTGTTCTCTCCATCACCAAACACACTCTGACAGAGAACAGAGCCACGTGGTTTGAATTTATTATATTTGATATTTTATATGAACATATTTCATATTTAAACATAACATACATAGCATATATACATGCATGCAATATATATATATATATATATATATACACACACTCACAATAAATATACACAGGATACAACAATATATTATGTAAAGAAAAACTTTTATTTTGGATGCGATTAATCATTTGACAGCACTAATTATATTATATATATATTATATTATATTTGTGAATGGAGCAACCTCAGCTCCATTACAAACTTATACTAGTACAGCAGTTTGTCTCATATGCTTAAGTTGTAAAAGCATTACTATAAAATCAATTTGTGTCTGTTTTAAAGAACTTGGTAAAGAGTCTATTATTTTCTGTGGTTATTGACAAAATGTCCTAGATGTCGATTGCGCTTAACTTGTAGTGAACCCGGAACATTCCTTTAATCTAAAAGAGCCAATTCTCAAGCACATATAAACTAGAAGATGAGCTGTGTAAATGAGGAAGTGAGGTTATTTCATATAGCCAAAAAAAAAAAAAAAAAAATCCTGCACCTGCGTCTAAGAATTCAAGTTTCATCATAGATTTTCGCTGAGGTCATCAAATCCCGTTTTAGAACATCCTTAATCTAGCGGAGAAAATATTGACATTCCCTTTGTGCTCGATTCCCCCCATGCAGGCAAACGGCGGGTGACAGCGATGCACATTTCCCCCAGATTAAGTCGGGAGGAGGGTAAAAATAAATAAATAAAATCTCCTGCTCTCCAGTTATATATTTATTTACATACATCTCCTGAATAAACACAGCGGGCTCTGAGCTCGCCGACAGGATCCTACTCCCTTTTGAGTGAGTAAAACTAATCCACTTAATGGTCCTGCCAGAGCCGGACTCACTTTAAAAGCGTCAGGAGATCCATGAGGAAGAGGGAACAACCTCTATGGTGACCTGAACGCGCTCAGAGACAGATAACGGCAACCAACCCCAACACACCCATCGATCCCTCCAGATTGCGGGGACCATCTGGCCTCACTGTACTCTGACATTTTAAAGAGGCTAAAATAATGTATTTGGACAGAGTTATGAGGTACGCAGCTTGTGCTATGCCAGTATTTAATTCCCTGAACAACTGATGTTCAATAGGTCAAAAGTATTCAGACCCCCCTCCACCTCTAAATTCAATAGGCTCATAAAATCAAAAATACGACAATTCGGTCTCACGTTTTCGGTAGAATGAGGTATTAAAGACTTTCCTCTACTCTAAAGGCTTGAGCTGAGAGAACATCAACTCTTAATCAGTTCAGCTTCAAGCTCAGTCTGATGGCGTTCTCCTCTGTTGGCTTTCAAATACACACTTAACATCCCATGGAGAGAGTCTGGGATAAGAGCGGCCCAGTGGAGTTGCTCTATCAGTGGTGGAAATCAGCAGAGACTCTGACAGACGTGTGCAAGTGGCTCATTTCCTGCGGGAGGAAGTGAGTGAGATGCTCTATATGAAAGATTGTAGTGTTTTATCGATCGTCTCTGTAAATCAGTGTGCGGCGGTAAATATTTTGCATAGCTGACTTGTCTCAGGAAACACTTTCCTAACACTCTACTATAAGCCAATAAGTTTGCTCATTTAACACTCTACCAGCCGAATTAGAAGTTACATTACATAAAAAAAAAAGGTTTCAGAGAGCAAGCTAGCTGTAATGGCATAAGTTCTCGCCCTCCGTGCAAATCACTCTCCAACACATGAACACGAGATGGTGTGTGAAGAAACCGATGATGTGCTTATATGGATCGCTTATCCTGCCTTTAAGCCAAGGTTGCCAGGTCCAAGGTTATTCCCTTCACCAAACATTATTTCTAGCACACCTCCTGTCCAGTAATCTCAAAGAGCTTTGTTCTTTGTTACAAGAGAAAAAAGTGCATATGAAATTGCGTACTGCCTGAATAGGTACTACATTTGAATTTGAGTACATTCTATGTAGTGTGAATATGGGTAGTAGTATCATGTGCTACATATAAATATTCATACCATTTATAAATCCTCTCCTGTGGCCTCTTGGGATAATAAAGAATCTGCTGACAAAGTACTTCAGAATCCAGGCGGAAACATACTATGAATCCAGACATATTACTCTTTTTTCCACATATTATGAATTCGATCATACTACTCTTTTAGCATACTGATTTTTGTATACTATGAATTTGGACATACTTATTTATTCCCATACTCTGATATGCTATTCTTTTGATATACAGTGAATTCAGACATACTCATTTTTGCACATACTATTGTTTTAACATACAATTTTTTTGTATACTTTTTGTATTTTTTTTTTTTTTTGTATACGATTTTAGATACAGTGAAAGTCTCGATGCTCTAATTTTTACAACTATTGAAATTCAAGCAATAAATGCCCTTTTGACATTCATAAATGTAGCATGACAGATTCCAGTAGTGCCTTAGGAAGGTGTGTCCCTTCTACTTTACTACTAGTTATGGCACAAAATAGACAAATAAACTTCAGAAGGAATGTGGAAACATAATGTAAAACTAACTTAAATATATCATCTGTCAGGTAACCACTCGAACAGTGTTTCAACATCAGAAAGACGTCAATAAAACAGCTTGTAATCAATGTCACTTAAGTTACTTAGTTATCCAGTGTTCACAGTTGGTTATTCAGCCATACAAAACACTAGATGGAGTTTATTTACTGATAATTGTATATGTATGTTTGAATAAATCTGACATAAGAAGTATGTATGAAAACATATTGTATGCAAACATTTTAGTTTTTATTTAATTGTGACTATTATACATGAACATAAATAGCAACTGAATACAGTAGTTTGGCCTCGGTTGTTAATTTTAACCTCTATTATTATAGTAACACACCAAATGAGCAGCTTCCCTGAGTTTTTTTTTTTTTCTTTAAGAAAACCAAGCAATCATTATCAGTTTTCTGAATAATTGGTTATCGGTTTAGTCAAATGCTAAAACAATTTAGTATTGGTTATCATAGCAAAGAACCTTAATTTACTGAACATTTCATTTAAACAATATTTGATTACAATTAATTTTAAAAGGTTGTGTTAATTACCCAGGTGGGCATAGTTATTAGCCATCTTAAAACGGCAATAATTGCTTGATTACTCTGCCTGGCTGAGCACTAGTCCACACTACTCATGACAAGTGCCCCATCTCCGCTCTCTTCACACTAATCATCAGAAAAATCGAAGCACACAGGCTACAAACCATCTAAAAGCCTTGCTAAAATTCAGCTCACAGTAATGACTGACTGGCAACAGCAGAAGTGAACTTCCCTGCTTACCTTGTCTGTGACAGCACACATCAGAGAGTAGAGCTCATCTGCTTTCTCCAAATACGTCCCCTCCGGCTCCTGAGAGCGTGAAAAGACAAAGTAAAACACTTTAAGCATCAGCATAATAGCATGTTAAGCAACAATAATGATCGATTGTGCAAATAAGGTGTTTGTGTGGTGCATTTCCTGTGACACAAGTGTCCTGAAGTGGCAGCGCCAACCGTGCGAGGGTCAATTACAACAAGGTCTAATCATGGCTGTCTCCTGCAGGCTGATCACTGCTGACAGTGAGTAAGTGGCTGGGGGTTTGTGGAGGGGATGACGTTGTTTCAAGGGTCCAACAAGATTATTAAGGCTGACAATGAAAATCTCAGCAAGGTCAATCTCTTTTTAACAGCCCTTCCCAGATCCTGCCACCTTACTCTGCTAATTTACGGACCATCAGTGACCGTCTGTGGGAATTTACTGTTCCTGCCTCGATGGATACAGTAAAGCTGCTGATTTCACAGAAAGATGAGTAAAGCAGGTGCTGCTGCCCAGCATAGTAGTGTGTTTGTGCTCACCAATTTGAAATATTGCACTCGTAATATTATAATGGTACATCATTTCCCTAATGTGGAGGGTTTGCTTACACTACCATTTAAAAGTATGTGCTCAGTATGATTTTGTTTGCATAAAGTGCAATCTGTAGAATTAGTCTTACTAGGCTAACATTTTATTTTTGAAAATGTTTCAAATGTAATTTCCATTAGCACCTTTTCCACCACAGATATCGCAAAACGCCAACTTACAGTTTTTTTTCTGTGTTTTCAGCTCATAAGCATTTTTATTGTAATACAGAGAGAGCACGTGTGCACGGTTGCCAGGTTGGAAACATTAAATAAGCCACTGCACACAAAAGATTTAAGCTCTTGAAATCTGGCAACCAAACCCAGGAAAGCTTGTGAAGGCTTGTTACAGATGCAAAATAACATGAATGCCAAATTAAAATGTTTTCAGGATAAATAAAGCAGCTGGCAAATATCGCAGACGATTAAGCTCGATAAAAAAAAAAAAATAGCTTCAGAATTAGCTACAAAAGCACAGCGGTAGACCTCTGCAGCTCCCGCAGCAACCTTTAGCCCACCACCATGAACTGCCTAATTCAGGGCCAAATAAGAGCTTTCATATCTTTATGCAAAGTTAAGGGCCGTAGCCCACTGTCCTCAAGGTACACTCCATTAGCACAGAGCAGAGCAGACCTGAGCTCCTCCAGGATGCCAACAGGTCTGACGGAAACCCATCTTACCGCCGACCTCCATCTGAATAGAGTCAGCCAGGCTGCTAATAGACTTCCCCCCTTGAGTCGCGATTATTTAGAGCGTCGCGCAGTTCAATTCAGGCCAGGTTTCGGAGCGCGCCCCTCCCAGCGGGGTCGTTGCTTCGCCTTCCAAGCGAATAACAGAAACAATTCCGTAAGAGAAATTAATTTTCTCAGAGCAGCTTTAATTTACATGCCGTGTGGAATGCCAATCACGCCGAATGTGTGAAGTTGGGTGCTGCCTCTGGGTCGCAGTTATTTTTGCCTCCTAGTAGAAGTATTAATGCACTTATCAAAACATTTGTTTTAGGCTCCGTCTCACTGTGCAGAGGTGAAAGAAGCGTGTTTTCCAGATAGCATGTGCTCTCCCGGAGGCTGGAAGATTAGCCGCTCTGTAAATAAGCTAAGGGGGGAGGGGAGGACCGGGAAAACAGCAGATATGCAGAAAGAAGGAAAGATAATAAAAATGGTTCGACCCACTGAGCAGGTGGTGGGCAAATGTAAGACTTTATAAGCATTTCATTTATAGGTCTGTAATTGATTTAGACATGAAGGGAATTACGGTCAGCAAGCTAACGGCTGTAAACATTCATCATGTTTGAACTCTGCTGTCGGTGAGGAGGCAGATCCATATGTTTAACATTAAACACCTTTGACCTAATCGTATCGCCCATATGCAGCTGTTACACATTATACAAGTGTCGGAGAAACTGAAACATCCGCATTAAAAGGAAAAGAACAACCACCTGATTATGCACTTGAGGATGGCTGGATGATGAATTTGCGATGAAATTGAGGTCAGTATTACTTATAAGATGAATTTTGCAACCTTCAGGGTTAGGAGTTATGACACATTGAGTAAAAATGACAAGAAAAGTACATCGTTCAATAACAAGCATTTTCATTTCATATGCCACTGTTGGGTTCTGGAAGTAAAAGTGCCTTTCATATTCTCAATAGAGAAATTGATTGTGAACAACAACTGAAAAACATTTGAAGACAGACGTATAATGAGCTCCAAGGTTGTTAAAAACGATGGTATGTTCTTCTGTTGAAGCCATCATCAACTTCTGTTTTTAATAATCATATTTAACAACTCAATCTCTTGTGAAAAACTACGTTACCCATGATGACAAATCTTATATCACAATACGAGTCATTTTATTTCACGGTAACTACATGTATCACAATAGAGTAATACTTCAATAAGGTCTTCAAGACTTAACATTTTTTGATACCAAAGAGATTTTATAATCCTTGTCTCAAGTGTCAATGCCACAAAAAAAAAAAAAAAAAAAAAAAACATACTAGCTATACATATATATATATATATATATAGTCCTCCATAAATGCGCTGAACACTCTTAACATTTGCGTTGAACTGTTCTGGAACAGTGTTGTTAATAAAACTCTTTTGGAAGCACAAACAAAGTTGCTTCACTTTTACAACAACACACATGCAAGTGACAGTCAGTCTTCCTACGCTCTCAAAACACTTAATTAGATCATTTTATATATCTCGGTTGTTTTAATTTATGTAATTCGTGAGATTTTACCTGTGTTTTTGCTTTGTCAAGTAGTTACAAAAAAAAGTAGCTACTAAATAAGACTATATCAATATACATACAAAAAACATTAAGCGACTGAAAGCAAAAATAAATAACATATTACATACTATCAAACTTTCAGGCTATATTTTTCAGTCCTAGTATATACATTAAGTGCTTTCTTATGTCAGATTTATAGAAGCATAGCTTCATTTAAAAAAAAAAAAACGTTTTTTGCTTCCGCATCTTTTAAGACATTTATATGTAAACGATCTTTAGCTTTGGCTAAACCTTTGCATGTGACCTTTTGCATTTCTCAGGGAAGGCCAAGTTGCTGCATACCAAATATGAATTGATAAGTAAATGTAACACTGTTACTCTAAATGAGTAATTGTGACCGCTCATAAAAATTCTCAGTGGACCTTATCTTTTTTCATAATTTGTGGCCTTTAAAGCACAAGCATTTCTGGTGTTACCTGTGTGTTGGCTCCCAGTCTCAGACACATGCCTCCGGATCCCGTGCCGTCACCCTGCTCAGAGGGGTTCAGGTGCCGACTGAAGCGTGGCAGTGGGACGGCTGGATGACTGTCGGCGAGGAACATGTTGGCAGGTGCTGGTATGATAACAGCATTGGTCACGGGACCTGATGGAGAGATGAGATGGATTAAAATATCAGTTCTCCATGAAAACTGTGGCAGTTTACTAAAGGTTTGTAAATACTGAAAACCGTTTCCTCTGTCAAAATAATTATGTTTAATGTTTCAAATAAAACCTCAATATATTGGTGAAAACGTGCTCCATTGTTATTCTGTGTAACAGATATATGTAAAAGTGAATAACATACTCCAACATGTACTTATAAACTCAAACCCAGTGGTGTGAAGCATAGTATCAAGGATAGGTAAAGATTTAAAATGACAGTTATAACATTTTGGAGCTGCACTGTGATCCTTAAATTCATTAAAAGAGTCTTTTTATGTCATCCAATAATAATTCTAAAGAATAATTTAATAATAATTCTAAGCTTTATCACTACACCATATAACATTAAGGAGTGAGTTTCCTGTAAATAATGTTAAAGAGTTGATGATTTTGGCTATAAATAAATTAATAAATTAAACGGGTTTAAATAATAAATAGCAATAATAACAATATATTAATAAATTAAGGATTATGTTACACATAAGACTGAAGTAATGACTGTTTTCTATTGTAATAAATTTCACCATTTTACTGTGTGTGTGTGTGTATATATATACACACACATATACATACATGCATACACACACACACACACACACTGTATGTATGTTTTACCCCAGATCACAAGATAATGTTCCATGAAGATATTTTCTAAATTTCCAAAATGAAAAGGAGATGTTTATCTGCTTACCCCCAGGGCATCCAAGATGTAGGTGACTTTGTTTCTTCAGGAGAACACAAACAAAGATTTTTAATTCAAACCGTTACAGTCTGTCAGTCATATAATGGAAGTCAATGGAAACACCAAACACTCCAAAGCTCAAAAAAACAAACCAAATTAAACCCTGCAGTTCATGGCAATACATTGAGGTGTTAAGACACAAAACGATTGGTCTTTGCATAAAACTACACAGAATTAATGTCATTTTTTACCTCTTGATTTCCTCCTGGTTTCATTCACAACATCCGATGCATGACATGGTCACATAGATACCTATACATAGATAGATGTAGGTATCGCGGTCCATAGAAACAGTCACTAATGAGGCATCTATGTCTAAGTGACCATGTCACACGCCAGATGTTGTGAATGAAATCAGGAGAGGAGGAGATCATGGTTTGACATTGACTTGTATTTTATGACTGGCAGACTGCAACAGTTAAAAAAAAATAGTTTGTGTTCTACTGAAGAAACAACTCACCTACAGTCACCTACATCTTGGATGCCCTGGGGGTAAAGCAAATAAATATCATTTTCATTTTTGAGTGAACTATTTCTTAAAGGTTTTGTGGTCCAGGGTCTCTCTCACACACACACACAGAGCCTATATATATAAAAAATTAATAATAAAAAAAACTCCAAATTCAATTTTATATACACACACCAGTCGACTAACCATCTAAAACCAGAAAGATGTTCCTACTTTTCTCCCCTACTGAGTGGAATTGGATTGGAAGTGGAGGAGATAAAACCAGCAGATAATCTTTTACAACTCTGCACTCTGAGGCACTAAAGAGCTCTTCACCTCCCGCTTACAATGTTGGACATTTTTATTTGCCCATTACTGTCGGTGTAGAACATACCAGCACCAATCACAGCAGCATCTGTGTGTCTGAAATCCATCTTTCCCACACTGGCAGGAGAAAGTTTGTTTGCTTTTTTTATTGAGCTGACGCAGTGTCTACACACTCTCAGTAGTATAGCTGCATTACTGCAGTTCACCTGAGATTAATTAACAGCAACCAGGTCCAACCAAGCTTCTGGCATCTGCTGTCTATCATCCTCTATAAAAGAGCTAAACACAAATCATCTGCACCAGTGAACTACATTAGCTCAGGAACTCAACATCACCCTAAAGCAGACTGACGGATCAAAACTCAAGTTTATGGAGACCAGATAATCATGTTCTTCAGAATGATTTGAGAATGATCTAAAAAGCATTTTGTGCTTCACTGAAAACAGGAACATCTGAGTTTTGGTACAAAGGAATTTTGATAAACTGAAATGGAAATAGAAAATGCGCTTACATGCTACTGTTTAAAAGATTAGAAAGAAAAAACAACAACATTTATTTAGCCAGAATCATAGCCCTTGGACTGAAGGATGTAATTGGATGAACATTTTATGGTCCTAATAAATTGGCCTTCCAAAGATGATATAAATAAATATAAATACATTTAGACCACTTAACTCCAACCAGCACAACAAAAAATGTTGTTTAACCAAATCACCTACACTGCCTTTAAACTGACCAAAATGACAGAAAAAACAATTATACTATGCCATGCAGTATTTCTATTTCAAATAAATGCTGACTTTTGATCATTTATTTCACAAAAGAATACTAAATCCCACTAAAATCAATTAATAAGAAAAACACATTTCTTGAGCACTAAATCAGAATATTAGATTGATTTCTGAAGATCATGTGACACTGAAGACTGGAGGAATTATCACAGAAAACAGTTTTTTGTCTAGATACTAAATACAGCATAATACATAAATATTTATATACTATTTTCTATTATCATTATTTATATATTATTTTCTATTATAGAGTTCCAGCTTCTTGGCTGACCTGTGACTCGACGTATGACACAACTTACATCATGCATCGTATATAGAGTCAAAGGTCAGCCAAGAAACTGGAAACCTAACCGGAAGTCACAGTTTACATTATAATTTATGTTAGAATTTTAAAATTAGCAATATTTTTGTTACCCATTGATCTGCTTTAGAGGACATGTGATAACCCCCGAAGGCACATAGGTTAGTTTTACATCACAGTAACGATTTACGGAGCTTTAAATAATGGACGCTATCCACCAGCATTACGATGCTTGGAAGAGCCAGGGTACATTTTTTCAAGTCATATACACTTAGGATGGCTTATGAGTAGTTTATGGTGTTATTTTCATTTTTGGGTGAACTATTCCTTTAAATTCAGTAAAAATTTTAATTGAAAAATACACTAATAAATTAAGAAAAATCCAAAAGGAATGAATGGAGCTACGTGAGATTAAGCAATTAAGTGCACGCACTGAGACGGAAGAGATATGTCTAAGTTGAGGGATGAACATAGTGGAATATGGAAAAACAGTGACATTTTCCTTTAATGAAAATAGGATGTATTCAAAAATGCCATATTAAAAAGCAGCATACAGTACAAAGAAACTGAACCCCACCACTGTAAGATCATGCATCAGCAAGAGCTCAAAGTTTCCGTAAAGGCCCAGAAAATGCCAGTGATTTTCCATCAGAAACCGATGAAACCTCAGCAAACATAATTAAGGTAAGTATCCACACTTCACAGATGCTGTGGAGTAACTGTTTTATACAGCACAATTTTGTCCTGTCATCCTGATATCCTCTAAAGATTAATCATTGCATAATTTCACAGAAAGAGACAGAGTGAGGAGATCTATCAAGCAGAAGACTCTGTTGGCAGATTAGATTAGACTCATAAACTGTGTTGGCGTTTGATAGAAAAATTAAAAAATGAGCTCCATCACTCACATGGACAGTCAATCCAGACGCTGATGACATCAAAAGTTAAAACCGGCCACACGGGAAGCATCTCGCCAGGCTGCAATTGTTTGTTAAGGGCTTTTCAGCTCCCCTGGCACAAGTCGCAGGACATCATTAGATAATAAAATAATCATAATTTAAAAAATTAAATGCATGAGTGTTTGCCCATGTGGTCTAATTAAAAGCTCAATAGCTGGGCTGCTGTAAGCATGAAAACAGATATGGAGATCAACATCAGGCGGCGTTCATTTTTGTTTTGAAGCCATAAAAAAAAAAAAGCAACTTGACTCCTCCGAAGCCTTTCGATTCAGAATTGTTGATTTATTGAGGCCAGTCAAATGAACACAAAGCCACTTTCGCAAAAGGAGCTTCCGAGGCGGTCCTGTTCTTTCTGCGAAACAGAAAAGACGGTGATAAATAGGTTTTTTGCCGAGCGGCGGCTCAGTGAACTGTGCCTGCATTAATCCCCGTTCCTGAACGATGCCAAAACAATTATGATAAAACAGGTAAGCAGTGATGCAGCGGCAGACGCCCGGAGCGGAGGACGAGCTGGTCTCTCGGCAGTGCGGACTTGGCGGGAGAAATGCGTCGCTCCTCTCCAAACGCAATTAAATTATATGGGTCTTTTCATCAATTCAACCTGGATCAGAAATGTTTAGAAAGGATTCAGAGCCCATGTTTTGCACAAGCCCTCTTTTCAGGCTTACAATACCACCATCTCGCTTGTGGAACTAATGCGTCCACTAACTAGGCCCAGATGGAAACCGGACTTTTTTGCAAGTCTGTAGATTTAAGTGGAATGTATTTAAATAACATACAATGTGTTGTACAGTGCATGCTGCAATGAAACTGTTATAAAGACAATATATTATGGGTGTAACTGTAAATTTGGTTTCAGCTTGGCACGAAACATCTCAACCCTCAAGTAATTGCTCAATTAGTGTTCTGACTACGAAAGACACCAATGAGGTAGCTTGTAAACTATATATATATATATATATATATATATACTGTATATTGTGCCTCGCTGGCCAATCATCGCCCTCCCCGGACTTTAGCACCGCCCTTCTCCAGGTTCCCGGTAGGAGTGGGCGGATGA
>JAUCMS010000012.1:9961190-9972240 GCA_032357445.1 Enteromius radiatus | reverse complement strand
CCTCGCTGGCCAATCATCGCCCTCCCCGGACTTTAGCACCGCCCTTCTCCAGGTTCCCGGTAGGAGTGGGCGGATGAGAAGAGGGGTGCAGGACTGAATGGGCCTGGCGGCATGTGATGAGGCGCACCTGAAGTGAATGATGCCTCATCACCGCCGCCATTAAAGGATCGAGCGCGCCTCTCCTCGGGAGACCGGTCTCTTCCCCCTTTGTGCATGCACGCTGGTGTCCTCGTGGGTCCGGGAAGGAGGCAGTGGAGCGACGCCAGGCTGACTCTGGAGGAGCGAGCCGTCCAAAGAGTGAGCCACGAGAGGTGCAAGAGGCACCGGAGCCGCCAAGATGTTGCCGTGAGAGGGGCGAGCAGCCGAGATGCGAGCAGCCTGAACTTCCTGGATTCCGCCCCTTCCCAGAACCCTCTTCCCATTTGCACTCCCTTCACCGCACTCAAGAGGGACGACGAGGACACCAGCTTCCCCTTTTTCCGTTAGTTTGGACACTTTTTATTCCCCTTGGACACTTTATTTTGTTACTTTGTTAATAAAAAGCCTCAAAAAATGGTTTTAAGTGGGTTATTTCCATCTTTTGCTGTAGCATGTCAGTTGGAATATTTTAAATAAGTTTACATTGCCAAACATTATTTTCTGGAATGACATGAAGTAACAGAACAAACTGAGACATACTAAATCCAGAAGAACTGTGGCAACGTCCCCAAGATGCTTCAGAAAAACCTACCTGAAATTGTGGGCAAGTGTAGCTCGGAACAGAAGCTGTTTTACCAAAAGCTGTAATACCTAATATTCATTTGATAAAGTTAATAGAAGTTTATTGATAAATTAAATCTATTTATGATGTTTTTTTTAAAGCATCCTCCTGGTTTTATAGCATTTTACACGAGCGCCAAAAACTTTGAACAGCCCTGGAGCTTTGCAGGTAGTTTTTTTGAAGCATCTTGGAGACGTTGCCACAGTATATCAAGGTCCTGGAGTGGCCTAGCCAGTCTCCAGACCTAAATCCAATCGAAAATGTTTGGAGGGAGCTGAAACTCTGTGCTGCTCAGCGACAGCCCCCAAACCTGACAGATCTAGAGAAGATCTGTATGGAGGAGTGGGCCAAAATCCCTCCTGCAGTGTGTGCAAACCTGGTGAAAAACTACAGGAACCGTTTGACCTCTGTCATTGTTAAAGGCTTCTGTACCAAAAATTAAACATTTTTGACTCAAGTGATCAAATACATGCTCACACACACATACTGAGTAACTGCCCGATGTGTTAAATGATTAATCACACAACAATCAATCACAATTTCATTCATTAAAAACTATAGTAAATGTTTTTTTTTTTATTTGACCACATTATACTCTCCATAATTACATGCACAAAATTAACAAATTAACTAAAAACACAAATGGAAGCTTTTATATTATATTATAAGCTGTATATGTAACAAATTACATTAGCTAATGGCGACCCGTAACATTTATCAAAATCATTTATCAAGAATTGAATAAAAGGCACTGGGATGTTTATAACTTTATGAATGATGGCATTCAAACCATAATGAAAATCTATGGGTGCAGATTCCACGTCAGTCTGCTAATAAGTACATAACAAATGAATGCAATGAATTTCGCTAGCCTACAGATACTCCTCAGAAGGTGCACATGTGAGGAAATGAGTCCAATCTAATAATGACAAATATTTCAAATCAAGTAAATCCCCTTTGAAAGACCCCTGTGAAAACATTTGGCACATTTTCAACCCAGCGAAGTGCCATGATTGTTTGGTTTTTCAGACCTTCAGGAACACACAAGAATATTCCATTCAGATGGGATTTGGGAAATGATTGATTCCCTTCAAATTTTAATTATTCATTTGTTCGAGACTTTGATTTATATTTAGTCCCCGTTTGCATCTCTTGAGTGTTTGAATAATCAAAAGGGGAAGCTAAGATGACCTCCAAAAGCTTCTCTGAGCGACTGTACAACAAATGCAAATAAATAAATAACACTCAATATAATAAAGATTACAGTATGTGTGTGTTTCGCACATTTATGCACCTCCACACAGAGAGAAAGACATGATCTAAAGATGAAATGAATGATTTTCAGCTTAAGATTTTGCTGGCAAGTTCAATTAACACGGATTAATATTTCAAAATAACAATACTACAGATGAAAAAGATGATTTGGTGCATCCACATCTTGTGTCACGCTGTATTATGTTCAATGTCACTCTTCTGATCAAGGCCAAAAGATAACATACATGCCGGAGACGTTTCAAATCAAGCAGTGACTTACAGGGCGAACCGGGCTGATACTTCTTATTATTTTTGGTGGAGTACGCGGGAGGCATAACATGAATGTTAATGAGGGTTTTAAGACCTCCTGTAGTAAAATGAAGGATGCCTACGGGTGGATTTACAGCACTCAAACAAGGAAACGGTGAGGGAACTCCGCTCATCACATATTCATTTGGCACAACTCCAGTTTGCTCGCTGAAATTCATCAAAATTATTTTATTTGACCGCTGCATATAGAGAAATGTCAAAGCTGAACTGTTTGAATATAACAGTTTATCTCTTTTACCTTCTAATATAATAGTAAAGTACTAAAGAGACTTCTTCCCTTTTTTGAAATATATTTCCTATTTAAAACTTGTCTCTTCTGTAGTTTGTTGTGTACTAAGACTGACGGAAAATGAAAAGTTTTCTTGGCTGATATGTCAACTTTTCATTTTCTGTTAGTCTTAGTACACAATGTTACTACAGAAGAGTCAAGTTTTGAATAGGAAAAATATTGAAACTCTTTGGTCGTTTTTAAACGTTTACATTTTTTAAATCAGATTCAAAGATCTATGCTATGCTAAAAGTGCTACCGCCAGACCTGGAAATCAGCTGAATGGATTTCGAAATTGGTAAAACTCAACTCTTTAACTCTTGGGGAGTTGGAAAATGAGCCCATTCTCAAAAAAAGTGGAATGTTCCTTTAGGAAAACCAAACTATCAGTATCGACAGATTGAATTCTGTTATCAGCAGAAAAAAATGTAGTTTCACTTATATACAGTACTAGTTGCTCTTTCCATAAAATTACAAGAGAAGGTTATTTCCAAGCTTATAACAGATTTATTATCATTTAAAATGTTTAATTTAGTATTTATTTCAATTTTTCTGTTTAATTATTAATGGTTTATTTATGTATCATTTTTTTTTGGGTTAGCAATCTATTATCATTATGTCAGCTTTTGTTTTATAGTATTTTAGAACTAAAATATAAGCATTACATTTTTAAAGTAAATTAAATTTTAATACTGAGATTTATGAATGTTGAACAATGTTACATTTCTCAGCACGCTAATGTGTTATTGTTTATACTACAGGTCTTGATGCCCAATTCTAATTGGCTGCTTATATCCAATTTTTTACGATCAGAAGCACCGCGCATGCGTTGTCGTCATTTACCGCCTCCACATGTGCTTCTTCTTGAGAATAATAGCGTATGTGACCAGTGCTGAAAGGTTTTTTTATTTCCATATTAACCGTTGATGATTTGTTCTAATCTGAGAAGAGAAAAAAATAACTGAGCTACAGCCATTTGAGGCTGATAGAGTAAGCAAAGATTATGATAAAAATTTAAGTTTTCCTCCAGTCCTTTTATTTAGAACTATATTATTAATCACAATATAGCTATTTTTATTTTATCTGTAGGCTACTATTATAGGCTAAATAAGAACACTTGTATCTTTTTCACATCTAATAATCAAATGTTAAAATCACTTCAGTGTGTTCGTTACAAATAACTAATTATTAAAACTACAAATGCAGTTCAATAAAGTGCAGAGAGTGAATTACTCTTTTCTTTTATTGTTAGATAATGTAACATATCAGATATTTTTCGCGATCAGCTCCCCAAACATTCACACAAGACAAAACAGATATGTTTGCATGAATACTTAAATAGCCTACTGCAATTTTGTGTGTATATTTATCAGGATCGCGCGCTGTCAGAATTGCTGTTATATGCGCGCTCTTCTGATGACCGCCAGCGCCAGAAGCAAACCTCTCAGAAAATGCGCAGATAAATAAACTTTAAAATATTTCATTACTATTTGGATTGGAATCGCAGGCTGAGGGCTTAATAAATGAACATTTGTGAAAACTCAAATTCGACTAAATTAAAAAAATAAATAAAAATCCACCTTTTTTGCCTGTAGCTCAAAATAGCCCATCTGCACTTACACTTTTTACCAGCACAAGTCACATATGACCTCCTTGAGCCACCGAGAAGTACAAAATTGTCACCCTTTTGACGTACAGAACGTAAGGCTTCAAAAAAATCCAATCTGCCTGTTTACACGACAGTTGCACATATCTGATTTATATCGGATTTATGGACGAGGCATGAAACCGATCTCAAAATATCCCAATGCATGCGTTTTTTTTTTCCTGTTTACACTGTCATGGAACATATCTGATATGTGTCACATATGAGCAAAAAATCTGAATTGGGTCACATTTAACTGTTTTACAATACAACATTATCCAAAACCTGAAAATTTATAAATAAATGAAATAAATTAAATTTAGTTTTCAGAACCATACAAATGTATTTTAGTGTGTTTCTCTCATTTGGTAGTTTTTTTTTTTAATTTAACAAAAAAATTTTTTTTATTACTTATAATAACAATGAATGAAAAGCTCCATAAAGTATCATACAGTAAGTGACTCATATATTATGATAAAAGTAAATATTCCAGCACAACAGCAGCACATGAACTGATTCAGCCCCATTTATGAAGCATTTTGTGAATTATACACACCACTGAAGACATGATGGCAACGTCTGCTGATGGCCTTGTAATAATGCATTGCATTATGTTACTAGCCATTCAGCCATGCAGTCTGTTCATTCTCGTCTGCTCAAATACAGCTTTTAAGAAAAACACCTGGAAGCAGGTTGGCTGAACAAAGCGTGACAAGGCTTCATGGAAGTAATGCCATAAACGTCTGTCTCGGGGAAAGAACCAGACTGGAAGTGACATTTCTGAGATTTTTCGAAGGTTGTTATTCGGGCGAAATGAGAAAGAAACATACCACTGCTACAAAAGCAGGAATGTTTTATAACATTTTAAACGTCATCAAATGTTGACCAGTAAAGAGTAGGCAACCTCCACAAAACTGCTTACAGTTGCTAAATTTGAAGAATCAAGATAAATGTGCCAATTTCTGTTTGCTTCGTTTTTGTTTGGTTTTGGGTTGTTTTTTTTTTTTTTTCATTTGACAAGGCGCTTGAATAATGCATCCACATGAGGAGGAATCTCAAGTAGAAGAGGATATTGTGTGTGTGTGTGTGTAGTGAAGGGAAGGATGAGAAATAATGAAAGATAAGCCAGATATGCACATCCACGTATGCTTCAATCAGCCTAACGCAAGTTGTTGTTTTTGTTGTGCTAATAAATGCAATCTGCTAAGTGAGAAAGTATTTGGAAAACAAATGGCTAATAAATAATCATGAAAGTAAAGAGAAATAAGCTTCAAACAGGAATAAATACACACTTATCACAAGTTCTGGGCAAGTCTAATACTTCAGTACTTAACTATTTACTTAACTATCTTTTTCTTCATTTTTTAAGATATTGATTTGACTGATTTTAATCCCAAGAATATTTATATGTTGTCTCTCCTTTTTTACCTTTATAATGCAATCTGGGATAGGAATATATGCTTATAAATTACAAAGAAAATAATGAATTCATGAATAAATAAAGCTATAAATGACAGAATCATTCAGTAACAAAATGCATTCATAAAAAAGGCAAATGAGTCTATTTGTAACAAATAAGTTACCAATAAGTAAATGATACTACAGCATTTATTGATATTTGTTCGTTATAATATTTGCTAGTATTAAAATCAGCTTTTAAAGGGATAGTTCACCCAAAAATGACTATCCCTTTAACATTTGTTAATCAGATATGACCTAAAACAAACAATAAATGCCTAAAAACATGCTCTAAAAAGTTACTTCATATTAGAATTAACTAATGATACTTACTATAAAGCGCTAACATAAAATAGTCAGTTTTGCCTAAAATGTGCGTGTGCTATGCACTAGTATCATGCTATCAGCTAACAAGCTAACACTAAACTAAACACTAAATCGGGCGTGATTCGCTTCGCCCGAGCAGCATAATTTCTTCCAAATCGTTCACTTAATTTCTTTGTCAGTTAGATGCTGTGTTAAAAGGCAGCTCACTAGGTTTTGGAGCAATAAACACTCCCGAATTAAACTCCACTGAGTCATGAAATGTAGTTTGTGCGCTGCGTACTTAGGCGAAAGTATTATTCTTTGTTGTGGGCAATCAAGGCTGGCTAATTATCTCCCACTCAATCATGGCAATTGATTCACGGGGTACTGGCTCCACTCCTAGAATTACACTAATGGCGCAGGCTACTCCGACACGCGGTCATAAATCGTGTGTGCTGGCTTCTCGGGTCACAAAACGTGGCG
The DNA here is from genome assembly GCA_032357445.1 of Enteromius radiatus. Taxonomy (NCBI): domain Eukaryota; kingdom Metazoa; phylum Chordata; class Actinopteri; order Cypriniformes; family Cyprinidae; genus Enteromius; species Enteromius radiatus. Next base: position 9,965,736 of record JAUCMS010000012.1, on the reverse strand, counting down.
CTTTGGAGTGATGGGGGAAAACGCAAAGAGGTGGGTAACACGCAGACTGTGCCAGCGCACTGCAGAGACTCCTGGCATCATGACACACCGGAGGGAATGGGTTGAAATGGATGTAAAATTTGTGGCCGTAATTCTGCCAAATGTCCAAGAGGCTTCCTTCCCCCCAAAGGCTTTGAGCTTTCTCCTTTAATCTTGCTATTGGACCAAACCTGATTTGAATGGTACTTTTCACACTACTATAGCAGCCCTTTTGACGCGAGTCTTTAATATCTTTGATGGAAAAAGTAAATATTTTTCATGAATTGATAGCTTTTCATGTTAGAAGTAAGAAGGAAATAACACCTAAGGAATGGCAAAAAGCATAGTGATGCATCATTAAAAAATTTAATAAAATACAATTTTAACTGAAAACAAAACAAAGAACAATTTATTCAAATAAAATACATTTACACTTAAACAAAAATTGAGCTGGCACTAAAGGGTTAGCTCACCCAAAAATGAAAATGATCCTGTCTTTTACTCACCTTTGAAGCATCGGGTGTATGCGACTTTCTGAGAAATCCAATCTGAGTTATAATAAAAATAGACGCCTCCAAGTCTTTGAATGGGTTTAAATGGGTGATAGCCATTACATTTCAGAAGACGTGAAATAATGTGCGTGTATTCGTAATAAAACGTCCCTCACATGGCGCTGGGGGGGGTGAATAAAGTCCTCCTATAGCGAATCCATGTGTTTTGGTACAATAAATATCCATTATTTCAAATGTAATAAACACTTTTCTCAGAACCAGAAGCAGGATTCGCTACAGGAGGACTTTATTCACCCCCCAGGGCCATGTGAGGGACGTTTTATTACAAATACGTGCACGTTATTAGTGTAGTGTATATATATAGTCACCCATTTAAAGACTTGGAGGGGTCGGGACAATTTTTACTATAACTCAGATTGGATCCACCTTTTATTGCTCCTGTCCAATCCTGTTCTGTACATTCTGTACATCACCTCAGACATTGCAGGATGGCGGAGAGGTCTGGGGGTAACCCAAACATTACGGTCGAGCGAGAGCAAGTTGTTTAATAGCAGGGAGTTAAACAGCAGAAATACATAACGACACCTCTGCTGACAGCAGCAGCAAATACTTTATCACGTCTCGTCTGTCTGATGTTTATTTTATTATCAGCAGCTAAAACAAAACTCACTAAACTGCAGGCTTTCATTGTTTTGATAACTGCTGTACAGTTTGTTGGTATGGTTTCCTCTGTGTCAGTAATCACAGATGTGTACACACAGAACGATCATTTAGAGGATTCACTCCCGCATTTAAATGCAGTTGTCACTCTGGAAAATTTACAGCGTGTGCATGGCCATTAAACATTAGGCTGCTTTTAGCCTTACACTGGAGTTGGTTCACTTTCCAGTGATGAAAAAAAAAAAAAAAAAAAGTAACTAAATAAAAAAAAATTCTCAAACTGATGATAGAATTTAAACATATTTTGCTCAACGCTACTTGTGATATTCCTCACATCAGCAAAAATGCTCCTTTGTCAGGGTTCTCTGTGGTGAAACCGAGCAAAATTAAATGGGTTTATGCATAAAACAATAACAAATATTTGCCGATAGGCTCAGAGATATAATTCAAAGGGAAAACGCTTCCATTCCCTATTGAGCGATGTTTGTTTTTGTTTTAAGCATAACTTTTTTCAGTTTGTTATGAAACAAAACTTCACATATGCATTTTAATTAAATGTTTATTGATGTAAGGATGTTTAGATGTTTGTACTGGAAAACAAGACAACAATACTGAGCAAGATACTATTTTTTGCAGCACATTCAACGTTTAATGCAATGATTTTATGAAATTAAGTATTCTGTTCTTTTAACGGCTTTATTTTGAATTGCAATCACGAGGCATGATATACTGTATATACTGTACATTTTCATAGCACTGTATTCTTTTAAAGCCAACTGCATCAAAATGGCAGGTGTTTGAATAATTTATTTTGCACTAATGTGGTTTTATATATATATATATATATATATATATTTGAGGCATATACTGTATATATGCTTTTTGACCTTATACTGTATAAAGTCAAAAAGCATTAACTCAGTTTGAGGCCATGTCTAATAAAACACAAAAAGTCCATCCCGTCTGATAATCCGGTGCCAGTAAGACGGCCAGCGAGCAGGAGACAGGAGGGGAATGAAACAGTTCTGACATCTCCATTTGGTTTTTTTAAGCCGTCTGAACTCTCTTTTCTTTCAGTGTGCTCTTGTGTTTAAGTCAGATGGGATTAAGAGATTAGATGAGTAGTAGTTAATTGCCAGTGCTGAGTGATTAACACAGGGGTCAACAAACCTGACCTCTTCTGCATGACACAATGACTTTTGAACTAATCAATCGATGTCTGAGGAGTAACTAACTAAAACTTAACTTTTTCAAAAGGGTCTTGCTTTTCCAACTATTTATTCCAACAAACTGCCATGTGATTAAACACTATGATTCTTAAAGTCATTTGGTTTTCGCATGCAACTTTATAACTGAGGAAACACATTTTGATAAAGTTGTTTTGCTTTTATTTTTAAAGAGGTCATATGAAGCGATTTCAAGTTTTCCTTTGTCTTTGGAGTGTTACAAGCTGTTTATGCACATAATAGAACTGTAAAGTTGCAAAGACTAAAGTCTCAAACCCAAAGAAATATTCTTTATAAAAGGTAAAGAGGTCATTGGATGGCCATTTTACATAAGTTGATATGATACATACAGCGTACATACAGTGGTTAAAATTGATCAACGGTAGTGTAAAGAACATCTTTAGGCTGTCAAAATCAGCTGTTTTCATCAAGCAATTTTTGTCTATGTTGCTTTAAATGCTAATGAGCTGTGCTAACCCCGCCCCTCTCTTCCATGGAGTGATGAGCAGACCATAGATTATCTTTTCTGACGGCTCCAGAGATGTTGATGCTTCAGTCATCTTTTTCATAATAACCAAAGAATATTCAAAGATATATTGCTGTTGTAGACACACACAGTCAATGCACTTCAAGGTTGCAGACCATTTAAAAAATGGTGGATGGCTTATGTATCATTGCTCATAGAAACATTCACTAATGAGGTATATAGGTATATATGATCTATGGAGCAAAATGTAGTAACTGACACAGTAAATCCCAAATAAATTATTTTTTTAAAAAAATCATACAATGTGATCTCCATATTTTTCTTTTTAGATTCTGTCTCTCACAGTGGAAATGCACTTATGCTGAAAATTGTAGACCCCTCCATGATTTCTAAGTAAGACAACTTGCAAAATCACAGGGCGATCAAATACTTTTGACCTCACTGTATGTATTACATTACATTATATTATATAAACTTCTAGAATGTTCCTATTTTGTGTTCTAAAGATGCACTGCTGTGAAGTAAAGCTGAATTTCAGCATCATTACTCCAGTCTTCAGTGTCACATGATTCTACAGAAATCAATCTAATATGCCGATTTGCTGAAAAAGGTGCACTACCAAAGTTGTCAAAATCATGAACACACTTAATATTTAAATTGAAGTCATAAGCAAATAGTTTTATATGCTAGGATTGTCATGTCAAGTTGTTTGACACATTGCTTGCACTGTTTAATGAGCTTTAAACCAATTGATGTGCAGGACACTACATTTCGCTGTAATATTCTCTACTGTAAGTGATATTAATTCAAAATAATATGTTTCCATTATGCAAATCAGCACAACCTAACAGCAAGTGAGCAATTAAATGTCACAGCCTTCACATACTTCAAATGAACACTCACTGATGCCACTAACCTGGCAAAAAGTTGAGCAAATCCAGTAATTACCTGACTCAACCTGGTAGCTCGTAATCACAACATTGGTTCGTGGCAGAATAATTCCCAGGAATTGTCAGCCAATGAACGTCTTTTTGTGACAAACTCTCCATCACAAATCATGTCAAACATCCAGGGCCAGCTGAATCTGTTGAAGTAACTTTTGCTATAGAACATTCTCATTAACTTATTACAGGGAGAAACCCCACAGAGCATCCTGAGATAAGTGCCTCGCTCAAGGGCACAACAGTGAGCATCATGGCTCGCTCCTTGCAGGTATTGAACCAGCAGTCCTTTCAATTTCCTCCTGCGCCTTAACCACTACAATATCCCACCCTCACAAAAGTAAGGCCAAGAAAAAAGGTTAAATAAAAAATATTGCATTGTTTCTTTGTATAGGGCTATATAGCAATACAATTGATGTTGTTAACTATGAAAAGACATTTTCATCAATCTTTACAGCCAATCACAAAGCAGAAATAAACATGACATTGAGTCAAAGTTTCCATGTTCTGAGTGTCTTTGTGTGAATGGTGTAGTTTGATCTACTATATAAACACTAGGGATGCAACGGTTTTCGGTAATTTATCGAACCGTACGGTTCGCCTTGTTCGATTCGGTACACCCACGCAGAGGTGTGGACTCGAGTCATGTGACTTGGACTCGAGTCAGACTCGAGTCATGAATTTGATGACTTTAGACTCGAC